>JAFBJW010000090.1:6473489-6772540 GCA_016785235.1 Pseudorhombus dupliciocellatus
ACACACACACACACACACACACACACACACACACACACACACACACACACACACACACACACTCTCTTACCCTTTTGGTTATGACATTGGTTTATGCCACACTGCATGGCTTGGTATCATTACATCACAGGTTGATGTTTTGGGGAAGAGTGTGGTGACATGTTTATCATGACAGATGCACGTGCAGTCTGCTCAGTTTTTCGGGTCATCCAGCGCTCTCTGCCTCCGCCTGCAAAGAGAAGAGCTGTCAGCGTACTCCACATTTCCTCACCTTCCCACTTTCATCCTCAAGCCAGTCTGCGTTAACCTCAATCTCTCGTCCCCTCCTGCCAGCGCTTCATCTCGTCTCTACTGCTGTCAGTCTGCATCCGACCTCATGCGTCTGCTTTTCTTTGTGTTCTTCTCTCACCCTTGTCTGGGACAGAATCCACATTGTAAAATCTGTCAGCATTTTTTGTAAGTATTACTTTGATCTCAATGAAGTCAGACTGGTAGAGGGGTAGACCAAAGGGGATACCAAGGCCTGATTTAGGACGGGTAGGGGGGTGTTTTTGAGGAGACATTCATGTATCCAAGTCATGTTTCAGATGCTGTCGATGTGAAGCACGAGGCACAGAATGAAGTGAGACAAGCAGAGACATGAGAGAAAAAAAGGTCATCAATAGTAAACGGCAGAGAAGGCTGACGGAGAGAAGAGAACAGAATCGACAGCAGCATTATTACCCTGCCTCCTTATTCAAAACCCCAAGAAAGAGCTCAGCACCGCCTGCTCTCATTGGCCGCGCCTGCAGCCAATCAGAGATCAGGAATGCAAGGTGCCTTTAAGTTATACCCAACCCCAAAATATGAAAAAGAGAGAGAGACAGAGACACACAGAGAGAGGGAGAGAGAGAGATTCCTCCAGTGAGGCAAGCCTCCATCTCAGCTGTATTCTCTGGTGTTCCTATCAGTGGATAAATCACACGCTCCCTTGCAGAGGATTTGCGTGCACGTTGTGTTGCAGTCCCTGCTGCTGCTGTATTACTGCTCTGCTCCAGCTGGCTGAGCACAGGCTCTGAAGGAGGAGCAGCATCTCATGTAGATGAGGCAGACGGAGCAGGAGAAGAGGCACAGCGTAAAGGGATGCAAAGTGAGGGGGGGGTGATGTTGGATGTCTTTTCCACATCTGCACTTTTGAATTTTGAGAGGCAGAGAGGCGGGCACCAGAGGCTTGAGTCACCTCAGTAGCCGATTCAGGAGGAGAAGAGACGAGCCTGAAGATAATACCGAGTGGAGGAGAAGTTGACAGTGGAAGGATACAGGATGATCTTGGGTAAGGCAGCGCTGGACGGCTTTTTCTTCACCTTCATTTGCTGCAGTTGATATCTTTTGGTGATCACTCATGGCTGGCACAAACTTTTGGCTGCATGTGCTGCATTTCTCCAACTTATAAATATCCGCGTTTCCTTTTTTTGTGACACAGACAGACGGAATTTTATTACTCAGTTTTTTGCGTTTCATGGATTCAATTGTGCACATTTTGCTTTGAGGGGACAATAATACTAGAGACATAGGAAAAAAGAAAAGATGGAAACATCACACGCAGTCATATATTTTTTGCTGTTTAGCATTCAGTAAGTCAGACCCTAATTAAGTTTGCCAACATGATATGAAAATATGATCAGATGACAGAGCTGTCCATTAGTTATTTTCAAGTTCTTGAAAGTTCAGTCATTAAAACCCATTACCTCAGTTTAATCTTGTGCTTCAATAAGCAGAATCGTCAGACAGTATCTCAAAGTAAATTTATTCACGATGTTCATGGTCTATACTGAGTTTTCAGACAGAACAGTGACTGACTAGCTCCTCTTGAAACAGTCAGACACACGGCATATGGCACCAGAATGGCACATATTCAGAACACTACTAGTAAAGATTTACGGTACAAAAGCTCTTTTCCAAACCTGTTAGTTGGGATAATACAATATAATAAAGAACGCAGCATAATTAGCTTAGACACAAATTGTGTCAAGTGGGGATAGGTTTGAGTGTAAATTTAATTTTTAATTAGATTGTGTAAGCATCAGTTTAATTATCCTGAAGAGCTCAGAAAGGGGCATTTGTTGCAGATTCAGCAGAATAACATGAACGTGTGCGGGATTTAATTAACATAGAAAACCGCAAGCTCCTTTTTCTGTGTGACAATCATCCTCTTTACCTCTGGTTAATTTACAGATTATGATGCTTACCTCTAGTCTTGCAGTACTTTTGATTAACCTCAGCGACCTTGATCCATGCGCATGTGTGTGCTGACTAAATATTTATTGTGTTTGCTTGCTCTCAGCCCTGCTTCATCCTGTCCTGTCCTGTGATCTGAACGTAAACTTGGGGTTGTGGTATAATGGTGCAGAAGCTTTAAAAGCTAAACACAGAGACGCGATTACGACAATTTGAGGTGATGGAGTTTTATTGAGTCCATGAAACAGTGAAAGTGTGGAGTATTTTAGACTTTCAACAGAAGGAAAAATTCAAAATCATCGATACAATCTGTGGTTGAGCATGAAAGATCCCTTGATACGGAGCAGTGTGGAATGCAGTTTAGTAACCCTTGTATGATTTTTCTGATGAATATTTCAGAACCAGAGGTTTGAGGTCTTTATTTATTTAAAAATGGGCCAAGGCTTCCTCTAGTGTGACGTAAGGACCACACTCAGCACTATAAAAATAAGTTAATGGCTTGCATCACTGTTCACTCGACCAGTACATATCTTGTGCTATCTTTCTCATATATATATATATATATATATATATATATATATATATACCCACACACACACACCATACAGTCTATGATATAAACAACAAGTTTTATACGAATATGTGTGTGTGTGTGTGTGTGTGTGTGTATACACAACAAATCTCACTGTTACATGAAGAATTACAGATCCATGTTTTTGCTGAAAAGCAATGTGACATTTGAATCGAGGCTTTGCAGTGAGGGATGAAAAATATTGACATTTAAAACAGAGAAATGGTCCCGACAGTCTGTGTGTTCGGCAAACCGACACGTGTCATACGTCTGTGACGCCTGAGCCAAATGCACACGACAACCCCAGGACTGGAACATTAAGACAATGAATAACTGTGACGGTCAATAATAAGTATTTACACCTTGTAGCCCAAAAGAAAAAGAATGGCATTTGTTTAAATGCCAACATGTATTGACTCATCACCCAAAACTAATGGAAAAGGTCATGTGATGTGACCTGAAGTCACAGTCCAATCCTGCTGGAAGCTTTCTGCTACATTGCAGTGGGATGGACATTATTATTTGCCAGTTAGCAAAACACATATAGGCATTTTGTCCTTTGTCCTGTTTTAATAAACTGAAATCTCACAATAGATAAAACAGTTAATTATAATACATTATATGTGGAGGACATAATGAACTAAGATCTATGAACCGTGAGGGTTAGGGGAGACATCTACTGACTGAGGGATGGGGGTCACACCCAGCCCCAGCCATCAAACAGACACAAACAGCCATTCATATCACTGGAACGTTTACAGTCTCAAATTAACTTAACCTCAGTGTGTGGGAGGAAGCCGCAGTCCCCATAGAAGACGCACGCAGACGCAGGAAGAGCATGCAGACTCCCAAAGGAAAGACTCATGACCGAATCAAACTGGCAACCCCCTTTTGCTGTGAGGCGATGACTGCAGCACCCACCGCCCAGGACACACATGTCTGGAGGTGATACTCACAAAGAAAAGGCACAACACGATTTGCTGTTGTTCAGGAGGCATAGTCTGAAACCCATAAATATCTGTCCCTGCTATCCCCCGAGTCAAGCCACAAGGATACAGAATATCCTTGTAGAGTCTGATCCTAACCAGCAGTTTTTGCCGGGAGGGACGGATCAGCAAATAATCATATTTATGACTTTTGTTGAATATGTAATGAGGAAGTCTGCTATGATCAGGAAATCTACTAAATGCCTGGGAATGGGCTTGTTTAATGGACTTATTGAACATAATAAGAATCCACAGCCTTTGAAATGACAGAACACAACATTTACATTTGTCATTTACTGGTTTCAAAGATGTTAAGCCTACACCGTCCAGGCATCCTGCAGCCAGAGTCTCTTTTTTGTTGCTGTTTACTCTCCTGAAGTTCCTCAGACCACAGTCGGGCCAACAGCGTGACTCTTACCCAGTCTAACCGTGGCGTGTCCTTTCATGACTTCCACGCTATAGCATGAAACCGCATTCTGTCCTTCAGACTCCAAAGCAGCCCAGAAATATAGCCTGTCATTTCCTCCTGTGTAGAAAAACAGCAATATGGTGTGGTGCGGCCTCTTTTTGCTCCATTATAATGAATTTGTTTGTTGAGGATCAAGTATTCATTGATGTGGTGTGTACTTAACATGACAGGGAGACGCACCTGGCTCCTGTTTGTCTGATGCCATTGTGGGGAGTGTGTGCATACATTTCTCTAAACGTGTGCTCTTGTGTGTTTGCGTGTAGGGCTGTGCACTTTACATGCTGAGGGGTGTGTGTGTGTTCTTCCAGGTCCCAGCAGGTGTGTGGGGCATTATGTGGGGCTGGGCAGGCGGTTATGTTGACACAGTGGCTCTCCAGATGATCCTCGCCCTCGCCTGTGTAGTTTGTGTTTCATGAAGCTCTCCGTTTGACTGAAACTGCATTACATCATGACCACTGCGTAATGGAAGAGAAAGTTAGCACCAGGATCGGCCAACACGTCCCTAAAGATCGGAAGCCTGAGAACAGCCACAGAGCAAGAAGATGCCTCTCCATGGAGGAAAACCCCATTAATATCCAGCATGTTAACGTTCACACAGCAGGAGGATGATATCGATACAACCGCGGTTCATAAACACGCTGTAAAATCCAATGGTGGACATTCGCGGCTATAGCTACAAACATTTAGAAATATTGATCCTTTAGCAAAATATTCCCAGGTACTAATATGACAAATTGCTTACATGCAACCCCCCCCCCCCCGACATTTTGCCTCATGCCATAACAAAGAAACACTGATGCAACTCAGAGACATAGTTTGTTGCACAATGTGTTGTACGTACTCACTAAATGTCCGCAAACACAATAGCCTGCTGATGTGAAATGTAACATACATGTGCATCACAACCTTATCCCAGAAACAATGTTCATGCTTGTGACATTTTGCCTTTGACAGCCAAAGGTTAAACCTCCCGTGCTGATGTACTGACTGGCCTGTTTTCACACCAAGGGGAGCATGTTCAGATGTGCCTGTAAATTAGCCTGCAGGTTAACATGGCTCTTTACCTCCCCTGTTCACCTTGGACTCACCTCGAAACACGCGGCTCCCTCCCCCTCTTCTGGGGATTCCATTCAGACCCCCTTTCCTCACTCAATCAACTCGACTCAGTCAACCCCACTGCCATTATTTCCTACCCCGCCCCTCTCGCATTGCCTGACAATCAAGGCTTTTTTTTTTTTTTAGCCTCTTAATAATAATGATTCATAATCAGTCAATGCTGAGAGACAGACTTTCCCTATTTCATGGGAAATGTGGAGGAAAAAAGAACGAACAAAGCAGCGTACCGCCATCATTATATAAAAGCTCCCAGTTTAATGAGAGCAGAGCGAAATCTCTTTGGAAAATTCAAGTTTCAATAATTACAAATACTGCATAAAATCAGTGTGTGGGGCTGCAGCAAGACTGATCTCAAGAGCACTGCGTTAAAAACACTCGCACACAGAGTTTCCAGTGAAAGGGCTTCTGAGAGCTCTCAGGGAGGCAGCATTTAAGCCCGGCCACTGGGGCGCAGAGCATCTATCATTAAAACAAAGTGCAGACTGAAATTAACTGTGTTCTCCTTCACTAGTCTTCAGCTCTGCTCTTCACTTTGTCCTCTCCTCACTGTCCAACGCAGCCGTAATCAGCATCGAGCCTTTAAGTTGCTCTTTTTACTGCATTTTATATTCAGGCTACGAAGGGCTGTGTGTGTGTGTGTGTGTGTGTGTGTATATTGTCGTCTGTCCCTGCTAAGGTTGAAATAGCTGCCTGTGACTCGAGGGTAAGCCGAGCTGCAGTAAATTGGATTTCATGCTCAGTCCTTCACAGGAGCAGCATGCGACACTAAGACACAGCTATCTCCCCGCTGCAATTACCACAAAGTTTGTGTCTGTGGTTCTTTAAAGGTTAGACCCTCGAACACGAGCCACACAGGAGACAGCTCATCTAAATTGTGCGACATCGCTTTGCGTCGACGGTGCTAAAGTGTGGCAGACGACAGCTCAGCGCTGCTGCAGCAGCACAACCAACAGCAGCGATAAATCACCGATACTAATGATGATCAACGACACACCATGTCACCTACCATCAAACGTTGGGCACTCTCTCTCTCTCTTACAGAAAGTTTGGAAAAAGACAAACGCAGTGGCTCCACTGGTTTCTGCTGCCACTATAAACGGTGGCTACATGCTGCCAAAATTTAGAAACACTACTGGCCTCGTTTTAGATGTGTTTGTTCAGGCTCTTAACTCAAGCCCCCTGTCTGGAAGAAAACAAGCAGTAGTAGCCTCAGCTGTGACTGTTCAAGTAACATGCGTTTTCAGGCATTAAATCTGATAAGGAAATGACAGAGGTCCTCATAGTTTGAATACATAATACATAATCCACCAAAGAAGCTCATTCCAGAGTCATCTGTGCACAGCAGCCCATTTAGATGTAGATGTGAGGCAGCCTGCATCATGTGCCAAGTCTGAGGGGACTGCAACTAAACATGGCTGCATTTCTTTGAGGGACCCTGCTGTGGTTCTGTCCCTCATCAGACGACATTCTGTTAGACAGCATGTCACCCAGTCAGTCAGTCCCCCCCCCCCTCCGGTCCCATCGTGGAGCGCAAAAGATGGAGGCACAGGCAGGGAATGCTGAGAGGCTTCAGCGACGCCACTGACATTGACATTACCTTTGTGATCATTACGCCTAAATTGGCTAAATGAATTGCCAATTTAGGAGGCCTTACTCACAGCATATTGGTGCGTGCGCGGCCCAGGGTGCACACACACGGGGGGGGGTGTGAAATCTACTGTGACGATAAGATGCTGTCTCCGTTGACTCTTTTTCTCGCACCCCCCCCACTCCCCTCTGCGTCTCTTCATTTTTGTCCAACTAACTCTCTCTCTCACAATCTACACAAAAATTCAATAAGCTATTACACAGACATTGATCTTTTTCGCGCCCAAACATTTGCATTAGAAAAAAAAGGCAGTTAGATGAGGGGGCTGGGTGAGACACCGCTGTCTGTTCATTTTAGAGGAGAGACTGAGCAATGGACGGCGAGCCCTGGATTTATAGAGTTTGGCAGCGCTCTAACACTTTAACGCTCCTGAGAATGTGTCCAATCAATGCCCTCCCTGCCTGCGTGGTCGCTGTTGAAGAGCCATGGCGTTCACTTATCTGATGTCATTGTAAATCACTCAGGAGGAGGATAGGTCGGGGGGGGGGATCCTGCTGCTGTGCTCACGCTGCATCTAAGCTGCACTGCTGCGGGATGGTGCAGAATATGACACTGAAAACACTGCGTGCCAACTCCAGCTACATCACTCCGCTGCGAGCGCGCGCGCGCTGCAAATGCAGATTTATGAGCGCCGTGCTTTGACCTTTCCGTTGTAATGTTGCGTAAAATGAGCTGCGGTTTTAACAGAGGCATGGCGCGAACACGCTTCACTAACCAGAGAGGAAACAATGATTATACCTCTCATCGGAATTAATTAGGCTGAGACTTTATCGTGCCGTCATTCTTACATTTAACCTTGCGTTTAATTGCATCTAAGAGCTATTTTGGTTTTGAGTAAATAACCAGAGCAAAGAAAGAAAACACAGAACGACGCTGGTAGCCTTGAATTTTTGGGAGCTTCTAAGATAAGTCTGGCGAGGCTGCATATTTATTTCTGTCAACAAATGCTGTTGAATGATTCATGTACAAGTATATTGCATATTAAGCTTTATTCCGGTTATCTCCACTGAACCCTCACACTGGATGTTACTTTATTATGGTCACTGTAGTCTCTTTTGTGCAACTCTGACAAACACAGTCCTGCTTCCATGAATACACACAACCTTGTGTTAATCTCCGGCTGAAAATGGGCCCCAGTAAAAGCGGCTTCCTGCTTGAATGATTTGATACTGTATTCCCCAGCAGTTTTAGGAAATTATAGTGTTTTTTTTTTCTGTGTGTACGATTTAATGGTGAGCAACCAAATAAAAAATCTCTCCTCAGCCAAGTGTGTATAGGAGACACTATAGTGGCCTTCAGGCAACACAAAAAGGGGAAGCCCTCACCAGTACCAGTGTCTAGGTTTATCCGTTAGGTGTGATGTGGATGTAGAGGGCTCATTCCAATTCTTGGTTCCAGCTGATTGTGCATAATGTAATCATCCATCGCTCGTCAATACCCTTTCTCCTCTGAGGGTCAATGGAGGCTGACCAATCGATGTTGACATTGGGCGAGGAGCGGAGCACTGGACAGGTTGTCTGTGTTTCACATGCAAACAGAAAGACCCAAGCCGAGACAGGGATTAAAACCCACAACCTGCAATCTATAATTATGAACTTTAGTCCCCCACTTTTATCTGATTTCTCCTCTTCCCGTCAATACGCATTCTTTCTTAGCAGTTTCCCAAGCAAACCCCAATAGCTACAGTACAGCTCAGCCGCTTCAACCTTCGGTCTGAAACAGTGAGTCTGACAAACGCCAGGAGAGACTTTCCCCTCCGTCTTTTTCTGATTCTGACAGCACATTCTTTGCATCCCTGCTGTCAGTGAAAAGGAGCCGCTGTTACCAAAATAGCCTTTTCTTCCCCAGTTTTGAGAAGTGACCCGTTTTTCTTTTCAAATGAAGAAGTCATTACAAAGTGGAGGCAATGAAGATCGACGATTGCATGTAATCTCAGGAGAAAAGATTATACAAATTCCCTCTGCAGCGTCAGATTGGGCCCGAAGCACCCTGCTGGTTTCCTGCTCAAGAGGAGAAAAACTTTGGGAAGCAGAAGTTGAGGATGGAGAGAGTGAGAGAGAGAGAGAGAGAGAAAGCGGATGAGGAGAAGGAGAAACAAAACAACAAGATGGACTGGAGCTGCAGAGGGGAGCACTGATGAGCGATACAGAGGCAGGCAGACAGAGGAAGGCACCATGAAATGGGGATAGAAAACGATGCTTAGTGAGAGAGAGAGAGAGAGAGACAGAGGGCGAAGTGGAAAAAAGGCAGATATCTGCAGCACCCCAGCTGCAGATGCTTAAGGAGCTTAGCTCCCCTGCCCATCACACAAGACTCCTCAAGAGCAGGCATTCACTGCTGCTGAGCAACTGCTGAGGGAAGTCAGTGAGAGGCAGAGACAGAACTGTGGGTGGCTAGTGGAGCTCGACACGGGAGAATGACGCAGGAGAAGAACCTGACTATCAGATTTATTTGCCTGTTACCGTGATGACCCGCTGTAGAACAAGCACCTTAGGAAGGAGGCACTTTAAGAAATGGGCTTTTTCAGTTTTTTTTTTTTTTTGCTACGTTATGTAAGAAAATTAAGGCATTCCCCTCTCTTTGGAGTGAATATGAAATGATTCCATGAATAATAGAAATCCCGCACACTGACTCCCTGCAACAAAATGTTTTTTAAAAAGACAAATGTGATCTGAGTCAAATCTTTTTCAGGTCAAAAAATCCTCACCCTTTTCACTGAGGCCCCTTATCAACAGCCTCCACCTGTGCCCAGTGTTTGCATAATTACAGCTCTTCAACTACAAGATGCAGCCAGCAGCTGGTTCGCTGAATTTAGTAAAGACACTGGAAACAGAGACATTTGCTAGTGTAGCTGCATCCAGCTGTAAGACAATCCACCTGCCTGTATCACTAACGCTGGACTAACTACTTATACAGAGACATTTATCGTTTGGATATGAGAACATCGTCGGTCCTTGATTCCACATAGAGAAACACTCAGTAGCTCAAACCCCCATCAAGGCCAACCAGTCGCCTTAAAATGAATCAAGCTGAATCAAGCCATGAATTATTATGTGGGAAAATGGTGAAAATTTGGAAAAACAGAAGGTCGAGAAAAATGCCAGGATTCCCCCCTAAACTGGATCTGCAGCAATTTCTCTCCTGATCTATTCCACGACCTAGTTTATGTTAGTTAATAATTTTTGGTAATATGCAAAGAGGACAGTAGGGAAATCATATTGATCTGAGCGAAATAGAAATGGTATATCAATTGCAACATGTATTTATTCTCTTTTATTCTTAACACCTTGTTCAAACACTCTTTTTCCATTTTAGCCAGTGAAGTATTTCTGGGTCTCTTCAATGATTTTTCCCTGTGTGTGGGTCTACACCACAGGAAGTGTAAACCGACCGGGGCCGGTCCCTGCCTTCCTCAGGAGCCCGCCTGTCATCCCATCCCCGCTGGACATGAAGCCCTTCCTCCAGTTCCCCCTGGAGTCGCCTCACCCGGCCGGCATCGGCCTCTTCCACAACTTCAACACAGTGAGTACTCCCAGGCGTTGTTGCACCTGCTCAAACACACGAGTGTTCCCATGTCTTGTTGTCTTCTTATTTTCACTCCACTGAAGACACAGCTGGCATTCACGTGTGGCGTCGGAGCACTGGGTGCAGACCGGTGACAAAGTCCTTGTGATTTATATTGTATAATCCAAAATGATAAGGTGACAGCTGTTTACTTCTTATTCAGCAAAGTGAGTTTCAGGATAATTGAGAAAATGCCGGGGCAAGTGTTTTACTGCAATAAAATGAGTTACAGCTAATCAATTGTATGAGAGCCACGGGCTCTTTTGTCGACGGTCAGCGTTTTCTGCCACTCCTCCTCATTTCCAGATTGGGTTTCATGTGAAGGTCAATGTGACGACAAACAGGGACACACACACTAACAATCAGCCTGTGTGCGCGCACACAAACACAATGAGCCTTCATCAGCTTCATCCCTCTCTCTCGGGGACACTGAATGTGCCAGCATGCGTGCACCTAAATTCAAGTCTATCTCAGTGCGAACAGTCAAACTGAAACACACGTGAGACGCTGCTGTCTGCCGCGGAAGGCTGCGATCGCGATCACTCAGCCGCCACATGGAAAGGACACAGAGAAGGGCAATCTGACACAAACACTCAATTAGCCGTGGCAGCTGCTGCTTAACGGCGACTGAGTAATGTTGACTTACAAAAACCTGTGCAGCTGCATTGATCTGTCCACTGGTGTTGTGTCTCCATTTTTCTGGCCAAGAAGATAATGTCCCCATTTTTAATCCAGACTATGAGACATGGGTTGTGCAGAGAAATCACGAAGGTCTCAATGTAAATAAACCTACACACGAGGTGAGCAGGACGCAAGTTAGAGATAACATGCAGCTAAACAAAACTAGGCTACAGTCTATAAATATTTCGAACAATGGATTCAAGCTGAGTTTAGGTTTTCAGACCAATTACACCATTTCCCCCAGTGCCTGGAGCTTGAGAGTGTAAACAGTCTCTCATTTGGCAGCATGCGTTTCTGAGCAGGGGATGAGAGGCTGAGTAAAACCACAGTGTACTTTTGGCTCCTTAATGAGGGCAACACCCAGCATCGTGGTCGAACTCTGCCACTGGGTCAGAGAGCTCACACGAGTCCGCTCGAGTTGTCTAAAAAAAACGTAATACGACGCGGGTTGGGCTTATGTCTTTTAATGTGAACACAAGTCTAAAATAAAACAGAACACAGAGAAAATATCAATAGCAAACTACATGACATAAAAATGGGCAAAAGTGAAGTAAAATGTAATGCAAATATGTTAATACAAGTATATGAAGCAAACCAAATATTTTGTAAATTCCCAAGCAACCACTATTCCACTATGATGACGTAACACCTCCATTGTTTTTGTGTAATACTGTAGTATGATGTTTTTTTTTTTTTGTTTTTTTTTAAAAAGGAGGTTTTGTTGGAACCAAGCAAAGTACAAATGTGTGGCGGTAGGGAGCCTGTAATTAGGCCCCTCTAACCCCAGCATGAATTAAAGCGTTTGAACGGCACCCAAGAGCTCCGGCACAGACAGCAGCACCAGCTGCTGCTGAGAAAACACACATCCTCCTGTCCACATAAATCACTGCTCCCTCTTCAATTCACTCTTTCCCACTTTTTTTTTTTTTTTTTTTTTTTTCCCCCCCTGCTCCCTCTTCAATTCACTCTTTCCCACTTTTTTTTTTTTTTTTTTTTTCTACCAGCCTTCTCTCTCTTTATCTGCTCCCCCTGTCATTCACCTGCACCTTTTCAGCATCGCCTTCCTCTCTTATCCACATTGCGTCCAGCCATTGGCGCACTGCAGTTAGCACGAACGCTGAAACCCAGCCGTCGCAGTTTCTCCCGCGGCGCTGCGTCTTTGGTGTGACCTCTGGGTGTTCCCTCCTCAGATGGACCCTGTCCAGAAGGCTGTGATGACGCACACCTTTGGGCCACCTATGGTGCGGACTAAACGGCCAATCATCTCATGCAACGTCTGCCAAATACGCTTCAACTCAGAGGTAGGAGCACTAACAGGCTTTCGTGCATGTATGTTTACCGCGTTTAACGTTGCATTCACCCTAACCCAGCCAAAGGTCTGGAAACAGCGTTATCTGTCAGACTCAAACAGCATAGAACCCTTTAGAACATTTAACCTTAATGTCGTTGAGTATTAATCTCAGGACTTCTTGGTCGAGGTCTACAACATCACATAAACGCAGCGGTCATGACAACCTGGAGGAAAAAACACCTCTGTGTGAAATACCACACTCATTAGGCAGCATCCATATTAATGCAAAAGAAATTCTAACACAAACACCAGACCAGTCAGCAGAGTTAGAAACGAATCAACATGTCCCATCAACTCCAACTACTTGAATGTGTTAATTCACTTGCTATCAGGTGATGGATATTTTGCATTTAAAACATTAATAGTATTTAATGAAATGAATTTAATATTTCCAGAAGTCCAGAGCTTTGCACCCACAATCCACACACATTAAATCATGACCTCAAATGTTTGCTAGCTGGGCTAGAAGATATCTGGTGATTGACTGTACAGCTGGAGAAGGTGAAAACGTGGTTCACGGTTTCTCAGCTCCAATTTTAGCATCTCCAGAAACGAGAGTAGGGGGGAGGAGGATGGGGGGAAAATCCGGCTTGTATACAAACAGTTTATGGTGTCATTTTGGCACTCTAGTATCCAAGTCTTGAAGAAAGTCAGCGTCCGAAAGGAAGTGGACAGAAACTGTTGTCGTGCTTGGACTGCAAAACACATTTCTGGAGGTTGTTTTTTTTTTTTTTTGAGTTCTTCAGCCTCGGATGATATTTTATCGGAGGGCTTTGAAACGTTTGAGGCAGAAGCAGCAGCAGGAACTCCAACTAACACAAATGTGTCCTCTGAGCCACTATAAAGCTGATGGAGCACATTTTCAGCATTTCATTTGTGACAGATGGTGCTGCACCAACATTAGGGCAGAGGGGCCTGAAATAGAAGAGGCCAGAGGTGATGAAAACTTTAGGTGAAGGTTTTGACGGTCGCTGTTAAAGAGGCTGTAGTGTTAACTGAAGATGAAAAACAAATAATGCTGTGGCTATCCAAGACCCAGCTACTGGATGACGTGATTGATTGAAGACTTATTTTTGTTAGCAAGCGGCATCATACAAACACTCCAGGGTGGATTTCTTCAAAAATTGATAGAAGGATGTGATATGGCAAGAGCCCATTCAATTTTGGTTTGCAACACGACCACATCCTGGATTTCCAAAATTAGTTTTTTAAACTTTTCTCTTATTTTCTAGGTAACAATCGATGAGTCTCACATTTCATAGCAGATAACCAGTGGGGTTGGTATGAGGCTATCCTGGTATAACGTACGTGCTTGTACATGGAGAACTTTCTGATTTATATGCCTCAACCCAAAGTGTGTTACAACCCAGAACAGCACTCCATCAAAATCTCTACAGTCAAAAGGGCACTTTTCTGGAGCTGATTTTTTTATGGAGTACAATTTAACATCCAGGGAGAAGTTGAGTGATGTATCTTCGTGAATATTAAAAGAGCTTTTTCAGAGGGAAAGATTCTTCCCAATGACCTATCGATGCAACCTCAGACCTAAACATGAGTCGAAATCAAACAAAAGCCTGACACGCAAGTCTAAAAATACACAAACACGCTCCTGTGATGAAGTGCTAAATACTTGCACTCTAAAAGCAGTGGTGTGTAAAGGACACATGCAGGGAGGGAGTCATGTGAAACTTGTGTAACACTGCCCTCCTCTCTCCGAGGGGCCACTTAATTATATCTCCCCCTGCTCAGTCCTGCATGTTCTCACATGGTCTACATGAGGTACCTGAGCCTGGGGTGATGTCATTTACTTCGGCGCGTTCGTATCCACGCATCGCACGGCCTTTCGCTGGATGTGCATGGGAAAATGTGTTGGGAGAGCGTCTCAGCCCCGTGGCCCCGGCAGCGCTATGCTGTGAGAGGTTTAATACGGAGCCACCTGTTTGTCCAGCTTGCTGTTTTGCTGGTGTGCATCTGCTCCTCTGCAGCTCTACACCACTGTCCACAGTAACCTGAGAGACTGGGAGCTTAAAGCACGCAGGACATTCTTTAATAATGAAGGAATACTCTGCTTACAGTTCGGATTACTCCTGTCGGCCCAGGCTGCGCTGCGGCTCAGAGGCAGACAAACACATTAATTTCCACAGTCCTCGTCAGGTCGTGAGCCACCGATTATATTCACAAAACCAATATGTTACTCTGTGACTCTGTGTGTGTGAGTGTGTGTTGCGTGGTGAAAGGGAATTCTCTGGATCTCTGGTCCTCACTCTCTCTTAATAGGCTGGCTGATTGGTAAATGCCATTCAGAAGCAGCCACCCTCTCACTGCTTCTACACTGTCGCTCCACATGTTGTAATTACAACATTGAAATTCATTGCAGGCCACGGAGGACAGATTAGCCTGCCAGTGTTCGGTACAGCTCTGCTGCAAGGCTGACGTCACTCCATGCTGCATTAGCCACCGTCACCACTGCAGTACCATAGTGGACACCTCTCTCTCTCTCTCTCTCTCTTTTTCTCTCTTTGATCAATTCGCCTCTTCTTCATCTCATGTTTCATTCATGTCCTCTGCCTACTGGAGGCAACAGAGTTTTCTCCCAGTTTTCTGGTGTCTTCCGTTGATCCCTGTGCGCACGGGGAGTCCAGTACAGTAGTAATCATCTGTCCCCATGCCCACTCTCTGCACCTCAGCGGCTTCCTTCCCCCCCCCCCCCCTGTCACTGCCGCCTGTTCCCCCGTACAGTAGATCTGGCTGCACCACCAGCTCTCTGCTTTCTGTGCCATTGTCACTTTATAGATAAAACATCAAAGCTCGTCCTGCTTATAGACAAAAAGGATTTCAGGGACATTCACTTGCTCTCATTTCTCCCCCTCAAAGCCCATCTCTGCTTCCTCATTCGTTTTAATCCGTGTTTTCATAGGCTCTGTCGCAGTCTCTCCCAGTTCACTTCGCCGACTGTTGCACGCGTCAATTTTATTTTCGTTATTCACATTTCCCCCAAACGCCAGAGTGCACGTGCCTTGATCTTGTTTACATCCGACTGTCTCTGCTGTGTCTGGTCTCAACCCCCCCCACCACCTCCGAGGCTGTCAGGCCTTTTATGCTTGAATTGATGAAAGACCCTCATTGATTTTTTTAAGTCCTGACACTGAAGGTCACAGGGAGTGAAAGTATCAATGCTCAAGTGTGAAGAAGAAAACAATTTGTGGTTGCAGAAAGGGAGAAGGGAATTGGAAGGACAGCAGCGAGCGGAGGGAGCATCGAGCTTGTGGGTCTTCATCTCCTTGGCTAATTGCGGGGCTTTGGGAGGCAGCAGCCAGAAGAGTTGGGTTACACCAGCAGAGCTATATCTGCCTTTCTGTCATCACCAATCAGGAGAAGGGCTATATGGGTAACTATCATTGACAGCTAATACCCGAGGCTTACAGAGGCATCCCTGACACGTCCCAGTGGTCCCTCTGCCTCTGTGAAGGGCCCCCCGGCCTTGTTATTGACATAACGGAAACCTGTCTAATCTCAGCAGGTCGCTGCTTGTGCATACACATGTTCATAGAGTCACACACGCGCACAAAGTCTTGTATTACTGTATTAGTGGAGAGCTTAGAGCAACTATATTTGTGCTCTAACGCCTCATGCTTTACTTTGATTTCATCTGATGCTGACATGCACATGCATATCTGCTCTTGGGAGAGTCCTGCCACCCCCCCCTGCCCAATATCATGAGAAATACATTTGCATACTGGATGATTCTGCAGCTTGTGATTTAGGGTTAGGGTCCGATAAGAATGATTAGTGCTGGAAGGGATGAGCCTGCGGTGGAGCCACGTGGGGGACTGAGAGCTTGGAGGCTGGAGTGGGGTGTAGTGTTTACATGAGACTTTCATGCAGGGATATAAGCACAATCTTTCAAAGGACCCTAACCCTGACATTTAGCTGCCTTTATATATTTTAAGAAATATTTATTTGCCCTATACCCAATATTTCCCTGACCTCATCTGTTTGCAGGTGGTTATGGTATGACTTTTAAAGGAATGATGTGTCGTTAAAGACGTTAAAGACGCAGTTGTGGGTTGTTGTTGTTGTATAGATGTTTAATGAGTCTCAGAAGGGTGCATTACATTTTGGTGCAGACCTGGATCAGGGAGCAGAATCCCATCGCCCCCCCCCCCAACATCACTACAATGCAGGCACTGCTTGATTTGATCCTTTTTTTCCCTCTCCCTGTCTCGCTATCAACTGTCACTGGCAGCCACCGACCCCTCCAGCCAATTTCAGATAATCCTTCCACTCAATAATCATCATCCGCTCAGAAAGCCAGTTCAGTGATTACACCAGTAGTGAAGGAAGATGAGAGTAGTGTGGAGGGTTCACAGATCCCTGACAGAGTCTGCAGTCTGCAGCACATCACATCCGCTCTGCTGATTTTTTTTTTTTTTTCTGTAATGCACCAAAAACACCAAATTATGTTCGGTGCCAAAATGATTTGAAACTTCCACAAGTAACTCATGCTGTGACAAATTCAGTGCATTGAGCTGCAACGCACAACCACGGTTTACTGAGAACAGCACGGCGATTCAAAGCAAATGGATCCCAGTGTTCATTTCTGATGGGCCTTGTGTTTATATCAGAGCCAGGCCGAGGCCCACTACAAGGGCAACCGCCACGCTCGAAGGGTGAAGGGGATCGAGACCTCCAAGACGGCTCGTCTGCAAGAAGGGGACAAACAGCAGCCTCCCCTGGCTGCTTCCCCCTCACCACCAGGCCCCTCGCCATCCAGCCCTGTGCCTGATCCCAGTAAGCAGGGTGAGTATTAACTCAGATCTGAGGTTATACACACACTTACAGCAACCTGTCACAAAGTGGGAGATCCTTCACGACCCAGCCGCAGCATGAAGCGATAGAAACTAACCAGAGAGGAGTGTTGGTGGGCTGGTGATTATTCAAGAATGTCTAGACTAAGTTACAGTTAATGTGATTCATCAAAACCATTCTCACAATGTGCATGAATCTTTATCTTGGATTGAACACGTTAAGGTCCAGATATTAGACAGCATGGCTGTTGTCGCACCTTTGACTCAATCACTAACAGTAAATATTTGTGTCGTTTACAGATGTCACCCAAAACTGTCCCAGTTCTATCGAGTCACCTTTGACCCCTAGCCCACTCCCAGCACCCACACTGAGCTCAGCAGACACCGAGTCTCCCCTCGTACCTACTGTCAGCTCGCCTTTGCCGTCCTCTCCCTCCCCAAACGCCACCCACACCACCCCCCCAACGGATCCAGCAGCGGTGGCTCTTCCTGACTCCCTGTCCCCGGCGCCCAGCCCGTCTTCAGGAGAGTCAGAGGAAGAGAAAGCCAAGAAGCTTCTCTACTGCGCCCTGTGCAAAGTGGCTGTTAATTCCCTCTCACAACTCGAGGCGCATAACAAAGGTAACTCAAGAACAGCATTGTCACAGCAAGCGTATTTTCTTAAGCACCGCGTGCGCAGGCTGGAGAGAAATAAACCTTCACAAACAACAGCGTCGGGCCATCTGCTGTCTTAGATTAAGCGTTGCACTTTCTGCATTTTTAGTTTGATAAACATAAGCTTGTGCATTATTGCTGTGATTGCGCTTTGACTGGATGCAGAAACATCTGGAAAAAAGATCCTCTGTCTCCATCACATAATGGAATTACAGAAAACACAAGCAATTCAGTTCAATCTACAGTAGCTGGAGGTTTCTGTCGTTTAGTTTGTGCCTCAGTGTAACAGCCTTAATTTACAGCCATGCAATGGACTTTTCTTTCTTCTGTTGCAAGGTACCAAGCACAAAACCATTCTGGAGGCTCGGAGTGGACTGGGACCTATTAAATCATACCCACGCTTGGGTCCAAAGCCCAGCCCAGAGCAGGGAGGGGAGCTGTCCTCAGACCCCAGCACTCAGGAACGCACCTTCCACTGTGAGATCTGCAACGTTCGAGTCAACTCCGAGCTGCAGCTCAAACAGGTGAGAGACTTGCGCAGAGGCCCATGGAGCGTGACAGAATTATTTCCCAGACAACAACAATAACCAATATCTATTCCATTTTCATTCTCTGCTGCAGCATATATCTAGCCGGAGGCATCGCGATGGAGTTGCGGGGAAACCCAATCCTCTTCTCAGCCGGCACAAGAAGCGCACAGACTTTATGGTGAGGCCTTGGTTGGTCTCATATTCCATGTTTATTAATCCTCTCCCAGAAGATTTAGCTTGAGCTGCATATCTGCTGAGTCAGAATGAACAGTCACAGAGTCCATCCAAGACAAGCTAAAAGTACAAATACACAGTTTGACCCATGGCTGGTCATTTGCAGCTCCCTCCCATTATTGCTACAGCTGAAATACCGACTCCAAAATGTCTCCGTCGCAAGATGGAAGCGTTTGTATCCTGGATATTTTACTTCATTTCTGGACAGTGGAAAGAATTGAAGATGTTGTTTTACCACACATTATGCACCAATGTCATCCACATGTCCTCGGGGGTACAGATGGCTGCAGGTCCACTCCTGACATGAATACTAACAGCTCTTGTGGTTTGCTATTGCCTATCACCTTAAATATGTTGCATTGTCATAAATAAACAAATCCCAGATTTATATATTAATTTTCTCTGCCTATTCAAAATCCATTCTCTCATACAACCCACATCATTTGGGTTTGAGGAAAACTCCATCATCAATCAATCACTAAACATGTAGACATTAACCTCTTTGACTCTTTTACAGGAACTTCCAAAAACTCTGGGGGCTGGACTTATACCAAATCCCCTTGCTGTCGCTGCAGCGATGGCAGCCGCAGCGACCTCCAATCAGCTGGCACTGCGTTCTCCTGGGCCGGCCTCCCACCATCATCACCACCACCTCTTGCAGGGAACACCCCTCAGCCTGCTGAGGCCTGCCCCAGGGCCCATCCGCACCACGCACGGCCCCATCCTCTTCACCCCGTACTGATGGCGGGGGAGCGAGGAAGAAGCACACTGTGAAGAGGAGGCTTGCAACCATGTGCCATCAAGAGCCGGATCAGCTGCGGCGGCTCAGTGGACATAACTGCGACTCTTCTTGGCACATACTGTCGTTGCAGACCACTGAATTATCGCAAATATTTCTGACTCCATCATCCAAAGTCTCCGTTCGTTGCTTAACTGTCTGCCAATCATCGGACTGACTCTGCAGATAGTTTCACAAGGAACTTAAACGCGTCTCAATCAAGCATGGGATTCCTTGAGCATCAGCAACCTGAATATCCATCTACCGTACGAACCACCGAATCAGACTCGAAACCCTACCTCTCTTACGTTTTGAACATTCATCTCATTATTTATCCAAAGCATCCACGTGAACAAATACATGTGCTGGGCTAGATATAGTGTTGCCTCTGATGTTAGCTGGCATCATACTGTAGTTGTCACAGTATAGTGGATTGTATCACTGTACAGTTCTGTTTTTTGTGGCCTAGAAAGAGAAAAAGGTTCCAGCTATTCCTGTAATGTTCCTGCAGTTACCGGCAGACACGTTCAGTGTGTGCACAATAGGTCTATAGATGCCTCAACAGGAAGTCAAAGAGGAAGGGCCACAGTGTACAAATGACATGACATCTTAATACTGCACTGAAGCCCTCATCAGCCTCACTAGTGGTTTGCGGCAGTCGCGAGGAAGTGTTCACACTCATAGTCGCTGAGTCCTCACCCTGAGGTTGGAGAAATCAGGTACAGAACAAAGAGACGAGTCCCTTCCAAGGTCAATAAAAGTAAGAGGTAAGATTTGAAATGGCTTTAGTACATTTGTTTTGTTCATCCTCGACACACTGCACAGAACAGAAAGGCTAAGTTGTCTTAATGGAATCATTTCTAACACTGTGAGAACAGCAGGACAATAGCTAACGACTTAAGTGGCAGGTATACTTGCATTTTGTGCACATTCGGTGATACAGATGAGTTTCACTACAATCACACTTGAGGAGTGAGGAACCAGTGGGAGAGACACCAGCATTATGACAAAACTGAACGGAAAAGGACCACATGCAAAGACGAGTACATAAAAAAAAAAAAAAAAAAAAAACGAAACAGCAAAACACCTGATTTGTGATAGTATTATAGGCCTGTAGTGGAGTAAAAATGTTTAGTTTGTCTGCTCTGCCTCGTGTACTCCGACCCTACCTGATCCCGACTACCAGTGACGACTGTCAGAACAGCTTGTGACCCATTCGAGGGAAACTTTAGGACATGGAAACCGTAGCAATACTTTAAGCACTCCTGCTAACTTTTCTTGTTAACGGCAATAAAGAGAAATGTCTAAAATGTAATATTGTTATTTACAAGACGTGTATTGAAACATTCATGTAAATGTAGATTAAAAAGGTTATTCAAGTCAATGTTGGGGCTTCCTAATTGTTCAGTTAAAATGAAATAATTAAACTGAGTTTATGGTTGTAACTAATGTTGAATGATGATTTAATTTTACCTATGATTCTATGTATGAGCCCATGAGAGGAATACCCACACAGTGTAACCAAAACTGCACCCATAACCCCAACCTGTAGGCAAGTCACGTATTACCACCGACACACAACCTCAGAAATGACATGTAGCCTTATCGCACACAGACCTAACCTGTTTAAACTACATGTAGTGTTAGCTTTCAAACAAGAGCTGGTTGACAGAATGGTTAACCTGCAAATTAAAAACAAAAATCATCAACTAATAAATAAATTAGTTAAAATGAATTATTCTAATCAGAACGATATAAATGTGATTAATAAACAAACATAAAAAAACTCAATATTCTTTGAGATATAAATGAATCAATATGTACTCACCTCCAAATCAAAAGATTAAATGTTAAGTACTAAACAA
Source organism: Pseudorhombus dupliciocellatus (assembly GCA_016785235.1). Classification (NCBI taxonomy): domain Eukaryota; kingdom Metazoa; phylum Chordata; class Actinopteri; order Pleuronectiformes; family Paralichthyidae; genus Pseudorhombus; species Pseudorhombus dupliciocellatus. Next base: position 6,494,962 of record JAFBJW010000090.1, read on the forward strand.
ATAAAAAAAAAAAGGACTCCAGATAATTTATGTTCTTTGAGCAGTCTCAGCTCAGATGCCTGGGTCCATTTCCAGTGAGTGGAAAATGGGTGTAATGTGTTTTTAAGGGGGCTTTGTTAATATCCGGGGAGAGTCAGAGATGAGGAGTGAACTCACCAGAGGCATATGGAATCAGGGAAGCCTTGAGAGTTTGAATACAGACAGACTTATCTTTTATGGATGAGCTGGAACAGAGAAGATTCCAGCGCGAGCAGGTCACACAGATGTTATAATCCACTTCACCGGGCTCCAGGGATCAGGAGACAAACAGCCAGTTCCTGGATCAGCTGACTCTATCCACTTCGACTTTGGACACTTTATGCATGTGTCCAGAAACTGCTTTGTCTTTAGACAAAGTGCTCCTTCCTTCAGCTCCTCTCACTCCTCACTTCTCCTCCATTTTGCCTGTGTTTGAGTTTCCCTCCATTTTGGCTCACAGGTGTGTCCAATTTATCATCTCCCTTGCCCCGCCTACTTACTGCTTACTTCAACAGTGCCTGCAAGCGATGCAGAAAACAACAGGAAGTTTCATCAATGACTAGAGGAAGAAAAAAAATGACAAAAATGCAGCATTTGTTTCCAACTATTAAATCACTCTACGAATGAGAGGGTTTTGCACAATGGCTAATATTTTATTGCACATCTTGAAACGTTGGATGATGTGCAGTCATTTTGTTTGCACCCTGCTGCTGAAGAGGTGCACGATTCAGATGGTTGGTATGGTTACCGTGGTATCTGTGGTTCCTCCTCATGTTCTGGTGCAAACCTCACCTGGCACGTGAGCTTCATTGGCCCTGTGCTCGAGTCTCTCATGAACAATACCAGCGGGGGTATAACAGCCACACAGCGGAAACACGAGCAGAACAGAAAGAACCACAGAAGAAGTTGACAAACTTATCACAGTCGAGTGAAAACATGGACAAGCTGGTCACTGTAAATGAGCTGTAATAGCATAATGCATTTTTCCTCTTAGGATCCTCCATGAGGAAACTAGGAGGCTGGGAAGGTAAGAATTGGGAGAATAGGAGGAAGTTGAGTGGATGTGTGCTGCTGTGCTAGGCCAGCCAAGCAAACTGGATGTTTAAATCCAGAGCAAAAACTCTGTGTTTAGTAGAACCAGCATGTGCATGAGAGGTTCCCTGGCCCAGCTGTTAACATCTGGCACATCTCAGCCCCGGCCACCAGCTTCATGAAATATTCAGGCAGACAAAGGTGGGCGGGAAGAGGGACCGGAGTCAGCAGGTTCTTAAAAAAAAATATCAAAGACTGTGTTGGTTGTTTTCACATCCTTCTTTTGTGAATGTCTGTTCTGCTCTTCTGTGTTTCACCTGTGTCACTGTATCCACACTTCTCTCACTTAGTCTGTCTGTTCAGTCTAAGTCTGGCGCTTCAGGTCAGTTCCTTTGCGTCCTTTGAGTTCTTTTGAATTTGCACTTGCAGCATTAGCACACTGTGGCTGTTTCTACTGTGTATTCTGCTTTCGCACTTTGGAGAAAATAAGAGGGTCCATTACTGCCACTCAGTGGTGAGAAATGGTTTAGAAAAAAATGCTGTCTTAATCTCAGTCTTTTCTGTGTTTCCCATCTAGGCATTATTTTTTACATGGATTGTTATATTAAGTGTTACAGTATGAGCCTAAATATAAAAGTATAACCAATAAAGTAATCCAAATGTCAGTTATTTAATATTATGAAGGTATTTTTACTGACAAGCCCAAAGAACAAATAGGAAACACACCTTGAGAGATATGCAGTGTGTCACAAAGACTGACAGCTAAATAATTTCCACACAAGCAAAATCTTCATTCTTGCCCTGTGTTTCAAACCCACACTGTGTCCTATTAGAGTTTCACTATAACTTACTTATGCTGAGGGTGTGGAGTGCTTCATCTGAAAGTCTAATCTACTTCCGCTGGAAAATTAAGTAAAAGGGTATTTCTGGCCTCGCCTTCTAATCGGTATGCAACGACTCACCACCAGCAGAAATGGCCAGTATTAGACCCCGGACTTGGACATTAAAAATCTAGCACCTTCTAGCATTTTCGGTTGTAAATATAATCAACATGCCTTTGCAGTTGCATCAGCTTTTGCTTGCACCAGCTTTGCATGAAATCTCTTCTTATGTGCTTCAACTTCCTGTTGCAGCCTTTGACCTACACTTCATGGGTGAACGTACACACACACCTAACACATAATTCTGAATGCAATAGCCATCTGTATTGTTGTGTTAAAAAAGGACAGGTAGAGTTTCCTCCTCCCTTCGTTTCCCTTATTAAATATTCACATCATATTTGTGTAATGTTTTGTTTTAATTTAGAAAAAAATAAATTGAAGTGAACTAAAAGACCTGCTTATGAGTTGAACAGGGCCTGATACAACAGCTTTAATCAAATGTTAATATTTTAGTTATTCACACTACTCCTGCTCCTACATGATTAAAATGTGCTGCATAAATAAAATTGAGACTGACATGACATATGTGGACACATTTCACAGACATAATATTTTTTTTCTCAATTTCTCAAACAAACTTTCTTAAGCACATTCTCAACAGTTCATTTCCTGTATTGGAAAAGTTGGAAATACCCATGTCCACTGCATTTGATTATGTAGAGCTCAGTTGAGCAACACAGGGGTGCACGACTTATAACACCAGCAGAGAGGGAGACATTCAGAGACTCCAGTGAAGTGTCCAACAGACGCACACTGATGATCTGAGAGACGTGACGGTGAGACAGTCAGAGGATTTATTTTATAAAAGTTATTTTCATCTGATGTACTTATTTCAATTATATTAGTATTTATTGATTTAAGTTTGTTGCCTGATTAATGAGTTTGGGCTTGTGGACATTTCTCAGTTTTTTTACAAGAGGAAGAGGGGAACTTCACCAGTAGTGACTTCCTCTTGGGAGAGTGAGAGACAGGGTTTATCTATAGAACTATAGTCATGAGCTTGTTACAGAGAAGTTAACCAATGTATCCACTCCTGTCAGTCGACAGAATGCTGATGAACCACACAAACCAAACGGAAGACGACCTCTTCTCCTGCTACAGTCCCTCCGTCGTTGGCTACCGATACTTTGCCGTGCTGTGGGGATGTGCCGTGACCATCACCGGAACAGTCGGGAACCTGATGACCATTCTGGCTTTTGCCTCAGACCCACGCCTGAGGACTCGCTTCAACGTGCTGATCGTCAACCTTGCTGTCGCTGATCTCCTTTATTGCACCGTACTGCAGCCCATCTCTGTCGACTCCTACCTGCACCTCAGATGGCGCAGCGGGCAGCTGTGGTGCACCGTCTTCGGCCTTCTGCTCTTCCTCTCCAACTCTGTCTCCATCATCACCCTGTGCCTGGTGGCAGTGAGCAGATATCTCCTGGTTGCAAAGCGGACTGTGTTTGATCGCATCTTCTCTGACCGGGGTCTGACATTACTCCTGGCCTCGGCATGGGCGCTCGGCCTGGCCAGCTTTGCCCCACTCTGGCCCGTCTACGTGTTTGTCCCGCAGGTGTGCACATGCAGCTTCCATCGCACCAGGGGTCGCCCCTACACCACCATCCTCCTCTTTCTCTACTTCATTGTTGGACTTAGCTGCGTTGGCGTGTTCTACCTGCTCATCTACAGACGCGTCCGGAGTGCCTCCCAGGCTCTGCTTCGCTACAGGCTCAGCCGCAGGTCGTCCAGGAAGAAACCGGCTCCCTCATTGCAAGGGACTGATGACAGCGGGGTAGGGAGTGGCCTGGCCAACACATGCAGCTGTGAGATGAGCAGCCAGGCAGATCTAGCACAAAACAATATCACCTCCAGAAACGACAACCAACCTACCCAGAGCTCTGCCACAGCCTCAAATTCATCAGCAGCCAACAGGCCTCCCAATAACGCAGCAGCATCATCTCCCCCCTCAGCCACTTCAGGAAATGATGGCGAATTCAAGCGCGTGACCCGCATGTGCTTCATCGTTTTCCTGTGTTTTGTGTGCTGCTTCGTGCCCTTCCTGTTGCTCAACATAGCCGACAAACAGAACCGCGCCCCACAAGTGCTGCACATGTTCTGTGCGAACCTCACCTGGCTCAACAGCTGCATCAACCCAGTTCTGTATGCCGTCATGAACCGACAGTTTCGACAGTCCTACCATCTGCTGCTCACCAGGGCCGCAGCACCCTTCACCTGCCTCTGAGATCCTGACCTCTTTTTTTTTTTTTTTACAGAAACCTGAACGTAAAGCCCAGGATGTCATCATGAATAATAATAAAAAAAAAACTTTTACTCCATCTGAAATTGAAGTTGTGAGACACATGCAAGTGATAAAAGTTGCACTGTTGCTGTCAGTCTGGACCTGGCTGCCATTTGAGCTTTCCATGTCACGCCTGTCACGTCACATAAAAAACACAGCTTTTACAACATCTGCACTGGATAACTTCCTCCTGCCCAACATGCCTCATTTAAGCAACACTGGAACCTATGACTCTGTGTGTCTGAAATCTTAATGAGTGTTAACACGCTCTCAGTGTATGACTCAGAATATGAACAATGGGCGAGAGAGCTCAACTCACCGCAGACTGGTAAACGAGAGGAAATCCATATCTTCATGGTTCTTTTTTCAATTTGCACTGTCTTTCTATGTTTGCATCATCGATGCATGTTTATAAACTATATCCATTGATTAACAGAATCTATAAACATACATTTATGTTGTATTGCAGGTATTCTTTATTCTGACTTAAATGTGCAGGTTAATATAAAAGTATTAGAGTAGGAAATATCAGGTCTTCGCAGTTTTCTGATGATCTACAACATTAAAACAACCACAGATAAAATTAAAAAATTAAACCATCATCTATCTTCCCGTCTTTTGCTTTCTTTGGGCTGGCCTCAAAATAAAAAGGTCTGGAAACCAACATTTTCCATAATGGAAGGGATCTAGTCCAAGGCCCTGATCTTATGATTCCAGTTCTCAACATGAATAAACACGATAAAATAAATTATAAATATTTCATTCAAAAAAGCTATTCTGATTTAACATTGGCTGTCAGGATTATGAAAGTGTGAAATTGGCCTTCTGTGACAGGTGTTGATGTGACATATGTGGAGTAGTTAGAGAAAAGCAGATGATAGTGATATAATGGTTTGGTTAATGACAGTTAACAGGTGCTTTTTGGAAAATGATTCCAAAGGATTATGGCGACAGGCAATTCAGTTCTTGAAGCGTGAACTCAGCTATCCCCGGCCCGCCTTCAAAGATGCTTGACTCAGAGAAGAGGTTGGGGTTGTCAAGATACTGCAGCAAATCGTCCTGCTGGGCTAAGTCAGACAGCATGGGATCAGACTGATAGGTGTCCATGTGCAAATCAGCAGGGCCAAGATTTTCGTTTAGTTCTGAGAGGTGAAGACAGGGGACAGAAGAATAAGATACATTATTTCTGGTCTTGTTCTCACTGAGGAAATGAAAGTGGCAAACGTGTTTCAAGCTCAGCAGCTAAAAATACACAGACTGTTTCTGTATGAGTGCACACAACAACAGAGTTTGACCCTAAATTACATGCATGTGACATGCATGTAATTTCAGGAGTTCACTAGCCGTGGCTCTAGTGGGTAGGTTTTGTTACCGTTTCACAAGAAATAATCCAAATAATAAATTACATTCAAGACATGAAAAATAAAGATGTTGGAATGAAATCACCACATCATCAGGAAATCATTTCATTTCATTTGACATCCATGATTGACAGTATGATGCACCAAAAGCCAAGGCGTTAAATAAAGATTTCTGCAGAACACTATCATTTCCACCACTGTTAGATTTGAGTTTAGAAGAACAGACTAGAGTACATGCAGCAGAAGCAGCCAACAAACCCATCAGATTAGATTATTAAGTAACACATCATTAGTCCCACAGTGCCCCACGGGAAATTTGTTCAACAATTGTACAGCAGTCTCCCGACTTCTACTAGTTTGACAGTCTGTTTCCCAATGACCATATATTCAGATGGATGACACGTTTCCACCTCCTCATGAAGATGAACACTTGAACGTGCATCAGTGTGACAAGATGAAGCTAAAGACAGCATCTTTTGGAAAAAAAAAAAAAAAAGTATTTTAAGTTTACTGATTTGAGCCACTACCATGGAGAGGGCACTGGCTGTATGTAGCAAACATGATTCACTTTTTATTACTGTCACACCTTCCATCTTCACATACAGTCAGAGATAGTACCAAAGCTCTGTGATGAAAGAGAGACTTGTTTGCTTGACGAGGTTCTTAGCTGGGTGGGACAGCAAGTGGAGCCATGACTCACCAGCTGTCTCTCCACACAGGCCATTCATTGGCTCCAGGCCCGCACCCTGTGCCATGTCAGAGGACATGGGTGGCCTGGCCTCCAGTGTGTTCCTACGTGACCAATCACAAACAGTCATTACAACCAGTTGCTGGGTACGCTGCCTCGTCGATGAGCTGAGTGTGTCCCGGGAACACGCCTAGAGAACGCTGCTGTGGTCTCATGCTGTGAATCGGCCATTGTGTGCACACACCGTCTGGCACTGCGTTGTTAATCTCTCATTAGAAACGGACTCAACAACCAACACCAAAATGGAATGTGTTTGCGATAAACAAACAGAACTGCTGCCAGAGACAGCAACAACATATTTCCCAGGCACCAGGCCAGTGCCAGGGAAATCTTACATTCCAGCTTTGTATGTTTTTTGAACAAACGAACGACAAACTTTGAATTAGCCTATACTTACTCCTTTGAAACGAACATCAGCTTGGTTTTGATGTATCTGAGGTAAGGACTGGCATCTGAAAGAGAATGAGTTTCAAAGTGATTTAATGTGTCATCTTCAAAAGAAATACACGTACCCATTACTACTGTATACCAACATTTCATTTCATGTAGACGAGCCACACAAAATAATTCTAGCAGTTTTATTTTCTGAAGATAAGCATGTTGCTAGAAACCAGAGTCTGCACAAGAATGTGGTGCCCTGACCTCCACTCTTCTCAGAGTAGTATTTTCCAAAAGCCTCGTCTTTAGGGATGTTGGGATAAAGGTAAAGAAGAGGATTTTCTGGGATGTTATCGGCCTCAAAGATCTGAAAATTCCTGATGATTTCCTGGAAGGGGATCTGTTTGAGGTCATCCTTGGTGAAGGGTTGGACTGTCTGCACTGTGGGCTGACCTAAAACAGAAACAGGATGATATACGGTAAAACGAAAGATTGTTTGACTCATCAGAGAGGAAGCTTGTGATGCTACCAAAACATTTTTTGAGGAATAATTTTGAACTCTGAACTCTCTCACCAGTTCCACTGATTTCCACCCAGGAGAAAGTGATTCCTCCAATGACACTGTCACTAAAGCGCAGCAAGAACGTGCCTCTTTGTTTTTTCTTCAAGAGAGAATGCTCTTTGGCTTTGCTCACAAAACCCATGATGAGTCTACAAAACATGAAAAAAACAACTTGTTCAGAATACAAACTTCTCCCATTTCTTAGGGAATTATGTGCATGAGCTAAAATGCAATTATGAACCCAGACTGAACACACCCATCCCTCCACAGCAGCTCCAGGTGGGACTTCACCATCACCAAGATGCCATCAAACCACGTCCAAAATGTGTCTGGACTATTCTCCTGAAACAAAAAGGGTCGAAAGACATCGTGAAAATGTATTCATATACTACTAAATACACTGCAGCAAATAGGTTTCGGTCACTGATTAATGTCACTTTCCCCTGAGGGAAACATGAATGTTAGAGAATCAAATACTAAGACAATACTTTCAAAAGTTAAATATTCTTACCTTGCTGAATTTGGACCATCCCACTTTGCAGTTGTCATAGTTCTTCTGCTTTCCTGTTTTGACAAAGAAATCAATTGTACAGTTCACATATAGATAAAATCTATAAAACAAAAAATCATAAAGGATGCTGAATTATATGGTGCCATCCACTAATCTGGAAAATCAATGTGAACTGTGAGCAACTCTCTGGTAGGTGCGTCAGGTTCATATGAAAACTGAATGCTGCCAAACACTGACCCACTGTGGTCACTGTGATACAACACAACACAACAACACAACCTCTCGTGTTAGTCACAGGTCTGCCGTTGCTGTTTCACGTCTCACACACAAACAAATGACTTTATGAATAAAACAACAACAAAAATAAGCAGAATAATCAACAGAAGATCGAAACGGGATTTACCAAAGAGTTTGTAAGCAATCATTTCCAGCTGAGAATCATTCAGACCAAGTTTAGTGGCAGAGAGAAACTGCCAGCTCAACATCTCTCCAAACTGCGGCCACGTGGCTGCAGGACAGTTGGCAAAGAACATGATGTCCTGGATAGAGAAAAGCACATTTAAATACTTAAATCAGATTGGGACTGTAAAATACTACTTGTATGTGTGTTGATGACGACAACCTCTCACCTTGGGGTCTTGACTGATCATGTTGAACCAGAGGACAGAAGCCCAAGCACTCTGCTGCTGGCTCAAGTTGGAGATGATGACAACCGGGAGGGAGGAGACCTAACGTTGTGTACCGTAAAGAACAACATGGATGCAATTATCAGTGCTTCTACTGTAAACATATATATTCACAGGTTTCGTTTATTAAACAACCCGCATCACAAGAGAAGAAATAAGAAACTTCACCTGCAACGGAACTGTCAAGCCTTTCAGCTCGAACACAGTCTCAAAACTGATGATATGCAGCTCTTCTGTGACAGAGAGGGGAATCTGCACCACAGTACACACACAAGCAAGTGATTCAGTTGTTCCCATCTTCAGAAATTAGGAATTGAAACAAAGACAGTGTCATCAGGGAGCCGCCACTCACATCACTGGCTCCTTTGCCGCCACCTCCAGACTTCTGCTCCTTTAAAGTCTACGGACAAGTAATAATAACAGAGAATTATTCTAAAACAACAATGTTGCCCCTTGAGAGTAAAAGTGACTTTTAATTATTGAATTTGAAAGTTTATAGAAAAGAGCAGTGATAAAATTTAAATTTATACTTGGACAATATAACAAATGTGGTACTGGAGGAAGATAAGCTAGTCACAGCCTGGATTAACGCCTTCACAAGAAAGTGGCTTGATATGAAAGCAAACGATTTGAAGTGGAAACTATTACTAACTTTATAAACGTTAGAGAAGATGAGCTTGGGAGATGGAAAAATCTACAAACTGTGCAATATAAACCCCTGTTTGCTTTGTTTTGTGTTACAGTTGAATAAACCTGCATCAAGGCAATGAGGAGAAAAGAAAAAGAACTAAAAGCGAATGAAGTGGGGGGGAAACTGGAATATAATTTGTACTTTGAACAATTCCTTCTCAGTTGTCTTTTCATGTTTTCCCAAATATCTTTACACACCAGATGTCTGAAGTCAGCCACCATGCCTCCACTCTGGCTCTCTACCATGTTCAAGGCCTTGGTTTTTGTCCCCAGGACATTGAAACGACGATATCTATGAAAATATTTTAGTGAGAACAAATTCACATCAAACGTTCAAGTTTGTTACAGTTCATCTGTAAACACCGCCTGATGTGTAGATGAAAAAAAAACTCACCCTTTGATTTGGGGAGATTCCCTAAGAGAGAGAAAAACACATGTGAGAAAAACAAACCATCACACTCTCTTGACTAACATGTGGTGATTTTCGTAAAGTGAAAGTAATTCCAAACTTAAAAGGCGTGTCTCACCTCTCTTTGAAAACATTTACTTTCATGGAGTGGTTCAGCTCAGGAAACTTAACCAGAAGTCTGAAAACAGTAAGTTTGAGGTTTGAGGTCTTACAAAATACAAAAGGTAACAGATGTAAACAAAATGAGCTTGAATATTCAATTGTGACAGGACTGCTTGGAAAAAGGCAGATGGCCACATTCTAGATAATTACTGTGACCAAAACACTGCTGACATGGTGAGATAGGGTATGGGCCTTGGCAGAGGTACACGTGTGAGTCCTCAGAGGACCTTTCCAGTCCTGTTCATTCTGAACTGCTGTAATGTTTCAAACGGGGAAAAAACATGTGGCACCCTAACCTGGTCTTGGCAGAGAACTGGATATTTGTGCGGAGAACCAGAGGTCCTTTACCCAGAGGCATGGATGGCTGAGTCTCAACCACAAAGGAACTTCAAGAAAGAAAGAAAAAAAGTTAGCAAATAATACAAGGAAACAGATCAGAGCAAAAGAGAGTGATGAACTGAAGAGAGACCTTTTGATTAGTTTGACAAGGAGATCATCTGCTCTCATCTGCAGTGCAGGTTTCTGGGCCTTCACCGGGTCATTTTCATAGGACACTTTGCCCACGAGCTCGTCCAGCTTGCTAAGAAACTCTCGCACCTGGAACAAACACACTGCCACGCAGGTGAACCTGCAAACCCAGAGGCAAAGAGCAAATAAGGCGAAGTTCACATGTTAATACACCAACAAATGGGGACCACGGTGGTTCTGTATTGATTGTGTTTTTTTTTATCAAATTGTATTTACAGTAAAGATTAAAACAGATGTGGAGCGGTTTGAGGTGAACATACCACTTCTCCAGCTGATCCAAACAAACATCGTCTGGTGCACCGATGCAGGATTTCTGCTGCCTCCTCTGCCACTCCACCAGCTCCTTTTTCACCAGTATTTCAATCAGGTCTTCAGCTCTGTCCAGGATCTTATTAAGCTCTGACAGTGTGCTCTGATGAGGTAATTGCATGAGAATTCAGAAAAGAATTGGAGCAAAAAGAAAAATGCGACTGAACTGAACTTCTTACCTTTCTACACTCATCCAGTTTATTGACAAGTAACTGAAGATTTTTGACTTGATTGTTCCTCACAGCTTCATCTGCAACAGCTGTTTAATAGTTTCCACGGGGGGAGGGGGGGGTCACGGTTTCCATATATGCGCGACAAAAATAGAAGAGGAAGTGAAAAGGTGATTCAGGCCATTTCACTACGTCTCATCATGGGAGCGCACAGAACCTTTATCCACTTACCTTCCATTTTGTGGGTTTGGTATTTAAAGTCAAACTCATCTTGCTGCTCCTCCAGACATACTATCGTATGTTCCATGCACTATGTCCCAAAAGACCAGAGAACGGAAAAAATGAAATAAACTTTAGTCACTTCTATCACGGCCAGTGAGAATAACAATAACAGAGAAGATAATCTGCACCTGCACTTCATTCCTGAGGCCGGCCATTTTACGTTCAAGGTCCTGTTGGCTGCTTATCTCCATGATTTCTGGCTCCACATGCAAAAGCTGGACCTGAGAAAAGGAAAGGACACATAAGGGATGTGTGCTCTCTTCAGTATTTAGCCCACACACATTCCTGTAGATCGTTATTCACTGCATGCGGTCCATACTAAATAACTGAGAATCAGTGTTTTTATATGATTGCAAGCACCCACATGCAACCCTGCACTTCTATCTTAGTGAGGACGCCTAACTGTAACTCTGTTACACATACACGGGCATGTTAATAACACAGGTATTCTGCAACAGGGTGTGTTTTATCTTTACGCAACCTGTTTGATCAGATCCGCACTCTGCAGGATCTCCTTCTCTTTCTCCAAAAACCACAGGATTGTGCTCGCCAGGTCACATGGGTCATTCAGGTACCTCTGTCAGGAAAGGGAGATCGCGTGTCAGACTTGAAGTCTGTGATGTAGATTAAGTTTAAATAAAACTTTTTTTTTTTATTTTCACAAAACAACCTGAATGTAATACATTCTCCAGTTGTATTCTCTGAACAACTTAAAAGACATAAACTAGTACTGACATACGTACCTTGATTTGTTTTAACTCTAATGGTAACAGTCTGCTTAACCTGGTATTTTTTTCCCCACTATTCTCCTGCTTGACCTTGTAAGAAGCAACATATCTGTCTTTTAAAGCAGTGAAGCCGTTCCAGAGTTGATTGCATAGTGTGGGAGCTATCTATTTTCCTTTTCTGAAGCTAGTGGTACGGCCAGAATATCATAAATATCCAGGAGTGAATTCCTCTTTGTGAGAATTCTGCATTACACTGTAATAGTGAGAACACTGTCCTATTCAGCTGAACATAGACTGATGTATTCTAATAAATCCTTGATTATATTCTTTGATATAGTCTATTGTATTTCCTCCTAAATTCCTGAAAGGACTAATCTGAGCATTCTTATTTTGTTTCTCTCATTTCCAATCATTAACAACAAATCTAAGACTGAACATCTTATAAAGCATCATGGCAGAGCGTAAACCATGGCCTATATAAATGCACACACATCGTTTAGAATGTTGTCAAACCAATGAAAAATAGGACAAACATGTCTCAACTTTCGCATTGGATGTCCTCACATTTCAAAGGAAAGATGTGACTCATTCATGCAAACCTGGAAGTTCTGTTTGTAGCGTCTGATGTTGTGCTGCAGTAAGAAGGACTCCTCCTGGACAAAGCGGCTGTGTTGGATATCCAGATTCTGCAGTAGAACCTGCAACAGCACTACTGCCAACTCATAGTCTGTGGCTGCCCGCTGCCTGGACAAAAAAAAAACAAAACAAGTAACTCTCACAGGGTCCTTACTGGTCATTCTTTCATGACTGTTGATAGAATGACCAGTAATGACCCTGGACAAAAAACAAAACAAAACAAGGAACTCTCACAGGGTCCTCACTGGTCATTCTTTCACGCCTGTTGATAGACAAAAGAAACAAAAGCTGTGGGCAGATCACAGGAGTTGCAACACAAACAGACAGAGCTGCCTCACCACTCCTGGTTCTCTATCCACGCAGCCAGGTAGTGCCTGACATCCATGGGCAGGGCCTCCTTGTCATAGAGCTCCAGAAGCTGCTGTTTGAGAGACGCGGGCAGCTGCGCCAGTCTATCCCACTGAGCCATCCTGAGGTGGACCAGACACGCATGCAAATGACAACAACCAAAACCAACCACACGGTCGTTACCTCAGATGACACTCGTTCATTGTGAATATCACACACGGTATGTGTGGATGCGACGAGTTCAAACACTTCCGTCATCATCAGCTGAGGGAGCAAAGTGCTAACAACGCGACGAGACGGAACCAGTGACCGCTAACAGTTTCAATTAAACTGTATAAATGATGACAGTCATTCAACAACATTCGTATTCACCCACCTACTTTGTAACGTTGGTTCAGTCGGCAGCTCACGATTCATTAATGCAGACGCATGGCTAACTCCGTGCTCGAGTCTGCAGCTGCTGAAGCACAACAACAAGCAGGCGAGTGCGCGTTGTTTCCGCCTTTCTGCTTGACTCTCCGTTCATTGGTCACCTTCTGGTCCCGCCCAGGTCGCTTTTCACGGGCGTCCAAGGACGCCATTTTGGCTCTCACACGCAGATGTCCAATGCGCTGAACGAGCCCTAATGGTCGCCTCGTTAGGCACAGTTTCTTGCGGTGCTCGGAACCGATAGCTGATTGGTGGAGCGGGGCACACGCTGCCACACGCTGTTGTTTTAGATCCACGTCAATCAAAAGAGAAGGGGCGTGCCGAGCAGAATCGAAACTTACTGAAGAGTCGGTGCGAACATTTCCAAGAAATGACGATGTGAAAGTTTGTGACGTATGTGCACGCGCACAGATAGATAGATAGACAGATAGACAGACAGATAGATAGATAGATAGATAGATAGATAGATAGATAGTTAGACAGACAAACAGATAGATAGATAGACAGACAAACAGATAGATAGATAGATAGATAGATAGATAGATAGATAGATAGATAGACAAACAGATAGATAGATAGATAGATAGATAGATAGATAGATAGGCCAAATCTGGTGAAGCTTAGCGATCATGTTCACATTTTGTTCAACAAATAAGAGCAGAGAGTAATTTATTGAAAACATTTTTCTCATTTATATGGATTCCTCAAATGCTTTTGTTGTCTGTTGGTCTATGATACCAAACCGAGGAAATTCCCCTCACCCACAAAACAACATCATGTTCTAACTTACTGAGCACCCCTGTTCTAAGAACTCCAGACCAAGGCGTAATCCTTTGTGGTCACAGGTCTGTCTCATGAAGATGATGGGTTCAGGGGTGGAGCAAACTTTTTGAGTCACGGACCACAATGGGCTGCACAATTTGACAAGCAGGTCAGGCCAGGAGCAGATGGTTGGAGTGTTTCCATGAACTCTTTTAAACTAAAAGCCATTGCATAAAATAATTGGACTTTAACAGGAAGCAGAGCATGAATATTCAAGGATTATTGTACAAATTATTTTCCAAATGCATTTTTATTTTCAGAACACAATAGAGAAACTCACTTTAAGTTTCAGTGGGAACAATGTTGTCAGTCTAGTGCATCAATGTCTGGAGTTAGTTTTGTTGTGGGAATTGTTAACTTGGATCTGTGACGACCTTTGTGGAAGTACAGAGCAATACACCTGACCAACAGTAGAGGAGGCAAGAGACTGTGAAATGAAAGTAGAATATCAATGATAATATAATTTAATAGAATTTGTATTGCATGTTTGGCAGGATGGACAAAAAAGCCTTACTGGTCGTATATGGCCTGTGGGCCATAGTTTGCCCATAACTGGTTTAGGTCCTACCCCACTCTGCAATATTACTGTAGATGTTTATGAGGAAATGCTTTGAATGGCCTTTCATATTACAATGATTCATTTGGTTGTTGGTAATTAATGTTGGATCTTTTTTTCCGATTGAAGTACAGTCCTTGGGTTGAGGTATACACATTACCATTTTAGCTTCCTCCAAAGGATTACAATTATTAGAGTTTGGTCAATAAAGCTCAGTATTTGATGTATGTAACTTCTTTTTATCCTTTAGGTACAACATCTTCATGGCTTCAAACTGCTTGATCAATTTCTCCTGATCTTTCATGCAATCTTCAGCTATTTGTTGGTACATAGCAACACATGCTTTTAATCTCTTAATTGTTTTGCTTTGCTCCTTAATGATCCTCTTGCTCTCTGGAAGCTCCATTACTTTTTCTGCAGGAACCATTTTTGACACACTCTTCCTCAGCTCCTCATACTGCCTCTCCTTTTCATCTATTAACGCGTCCTTCCTCTCCAAGCGCATGGAGCTGTCTTTCAGTAGTTTGTTTTTCATTTGCAGTTGTTGGCTGATCAACATACGTAGCCTGTTCTCTGGATATGGTATACAGTCAATGTGAAGCGCTTGCCTATTCTGTGTCTTTGCTGTCTTTGGAAGACTGTAGGATTTCTGTGTGTTTAGCATTTTCAGATGTTCAGTGTCACAATTTTTCTTTTGTGCGAGCAAAGTTTTTCTTTCCTTCTGGAGTTCCTCAATCGCCAATGCAATGACACTGACTTTTTCCCGTAGGAATGCAAACTGCTCTGTCAGTATGTTGTCAAGCTTCTTGTTCTTCTCTTCCAACAGTGGGCACTTGAACGTGAAACATTTTCCTGATGGCTTCAGCGGGTCTTTTCTATTCAACAGGCACACTTCGTGGTCATAATTATAAAACTGTCTCAGCTCTGTCTTCCAGGATTGAGCAATGTCCACTGATTGATTTAAAGCTTTCCTAAGCTCATGTAGTTCATGACTGAGGAGATATTCGTAATCATAACTGTTATGAAGCTTAGGTATTATTTGGCCAATATCTTCTTCTCCTCTGAGATATTCAGCCATATCTTGTGACGATTCCAATGGTTCATCTTCTGATTGGGCCAAAACTGTGCCCTCATCTGTCACATCAGGATTGTCAGAAGTGACGTTCGCCATCTTTTCTTTCTTTCTTTCTTGTCCTTTGTTTGGTTTAACCACCATCTACTGATGGTCCTGATGCTTTCTGGGAATTTGATAGCTTCCCCTTCTCCTTTGGTCTAGTGGCAGGAGGAAATCTTACAAACAAAGATCAATCATTGCATTCTACAAATCCCTAACCCTGCTGTGCCTTTGTGGTCCTTGGCGTCATCAAATTCCTTTGATGACGCCATAGGCAAATCATACCATTTACCTTGTGTCTAAACGTGGTGACTGTAGAACCAACAAGTGCAACAAGTATATTTTATAGGTAGGGAAGAAGGCAGGTGGCTGGAAGATTTGTCACCAATGGCGAGTGACTTATCAGTTGTATAGTATGCTGCATAAAGTAAATTAAAAAACGAACACATTTTCAGAAAGTGTTATTCCACACCTATTTGTTTGTAATACAATATATTACCAAACTACATCTATCCATATTGTGACAAATTGCAGTAAGAGTTCAGCAAATTGTACGCAGCAATGTACCATTTGTATGTAAATATTTATACCTTTCAGGGAAATAATGATACTGTCCAAAATTACCAAGGATTGTGGTAATGTGTTACTCTGTTCTAAAATAGCACCAGATCTATCACACTGACAGCAAACATCATACACATGCACACACATTCAATATGCATTGTATTGACATTTATAGAAAACACATAAAGTTTAGTAACCAGACTACTGTCCCTGCAATTACACCAGGATGTGACTATTGCCTGGTTTAATGGGAGTACAGCAAGAGCAGGAGTGAGGAAGGACAGTTATGGGCCAATGATAAAATAATATTGGGAGAAAAGAATGAGAATTTAAAGGTTGAATTTATGAGGAAACCAATTTATTTATGTTAGGATATTATCTAAATTTACCAAATCATGAAATGTGCCATATATATATATATATAAAATCATGTGCAGTGGTTGGTCCATTCAGTTGGTCCTGATCATTAGAAAATAAAGTGATTTTAGCTGAACGGAGGTACAAGTGAGGGGATAATTAATTATAGGGGTGATGGAGGAGGAGTGGGCGGGCTGCAGGATGGAGGAGGCTGAACTGTGAGCAGGCGGTTTGCCAAGGAGGCCAAGATAGAGCTTTGGCGATGAGCTGCTAATGGTGAGGCATTAGCTTGGGGGGCAGAGACGCACATTGGGTTTAGGTAACTTGGAGAAAACTACCAATCCCATATGAATTACCCGTAGATATAACAAGAGATCTTCATGCATCAGTCCATCAGTTGCTCCAAATGCAAATAATGTAATAATGTTGGCTTTTTATGACATATATTATTTGGATTATTCTTATACAGTCACTTATCTGCAACTTTGAATGCCCAGCCCACCTGGGGCTTATTGTATTTGACCTACCATGGTCCTTATAAACTGTCACGCACAAGCTACTGCATTGTGACACTATATGCCATGGGCCAGATTCTAAGTCTTGAGGGTTTAAGGGTTTGGCTTCCTGAGAACAGATCTTTTAAATGTTGCTGAATGTGATCACTTGTTACTGATATGAGAAATACTTCCAACAGTTTAAGGTTTACACTTTCTATATTAAATCTGGTAACAGATTGTGTTACTCCTGAACTATGTCCACTAAAAAAAACACATATCCTCATAAACTAATACCAGAGTCACTGATCCCTCACTCTACTGTAAGGTGATGACACCTTCCTCCCAGCTGAACTGGTTCACCAGCAAGTCATCCTCCTGCTTCATGGTGTTGAGCAGGTACCGGACTCCAGCTTTCACTCCGGTCTTCACCCCTGCACCCAGCGCGTAACCTGCCACCCCAGCAGTGCCCCCTGTGGCTACCATGACAACGTCTGTGCCCAGGTCGACAGCGCTGAGGAGGGCTCTCTCCTTGGCCGTTTCGGAGCAGTTCACCGAGGCGTAATACACTGCCGTGCCCAGGTTGTAGAGGGTGCTGACGGCAGGGATCCACTCCACCACGCTGTACACGCGCTCCTCGCGTTTGTTTGTGCAGCTCCTCTGGGGGCTGCGCCTCATCCGCAGCCCAGAGGGAGCGGGGACGGAAGCGCGCTCCTCTTCACTGCAACGACGGATCCAACATTCAGCCCCCGAGGCGTCAGATGGCAGGATACGACTGTTTTTCCTCAGCACTGCCTTGTACTGGCCTGGCGTGAGCAGTCCAGTGCTGGCCACGCCGGCGCACAGGGCCCCCAGTCTCTCACAGCTGTTCAGAGCCTCCTCCAGTTCGCCTGGGGCTCCCTCCACAGCTGTCCCCAGCAGCTTGGTTCCGTTCACCCTGGTCCAGCTTTCACAATGTCCCTCCTGCTCAGTTGTTTCCTCTCCCACCAGCGCCAGCTGCCCAATATTGAACATCACGGCCTCTATACGGCGCCCTGCTTGATCCCTCTGTGAAGAGGACATTGCAGATGCAGGTCTTGGTGTCGATGCTGACTTTCTCAACCTCCTCTCTATCAGACCTTGCACCTCCTGCAGGAGGCCCTCTGTATCTGCCACACCCAGCAGGTCATACAGCGTCAGCACCAGGGCCTGTGCCTCCTTGGGGCATCCGGACACCACCAACACAGGAACCAGAGACAGACCCAGCAGTTCCCGGGGGAACACGGAGGACAGAGGTTCGTTCGCGGTGCTGGCAGACATAAGATCTTCACAGCTGATTTCCGCTTGAGCTGGCAGATGATCTTGAATCAGCCCCTGAAGCTTTGCCTTGAGACTTGATATCACATCTTTTGCAGACTGGACTCTCTCCCCTTTATGCACAACCACGGGTACAGGATGAGTATTTTCAGCAGATGAGAGACTGAGCTGGAGCTGGGCTTCCAGGAGAGACCGATGCTCCTGTTGGCCAGTTTCTTCTACCGCTTCATGGCGGTGAGTGTCTGAATGTAATGCGTTCCTCTGAGTCAGAGGTGGTGGCGCTCTGCACAGAGCGTGTTCGTTTAGCAGGAGCTGGATCACGATCAGCCACTTTGACTTAGAGAGCATCATTCCACTGCTGCTGGAGCCGCACCTTCAGACCAAAGACATCGCAGGATGAGCCACTGTGCGAGTTCAACGTGTCTGAAAGCAACTCGCGTAGGAATCCATGTAATCCAATTATAAACAAAAAGAAACTTTTAATCAAAGTGTAACATGATAATAACAATAATAGTATAAAAGTGTGATCAGAGAGAACAATGACGATGGTTGTGTTTTCTGGAAAGGTAATTTCACCTTGTCCAGGTGTTTAACTTTTTTACGTTTTACTGCTTCAAATCAACTAGACTAAAAATACAAATATTGATCAAAAGAATTCCATACCATACAATATAGATTAAATAAAGAGCATTTATAAAAGAAACCTCTAACCCAATTGAGGGAAAAAACACAAGTTTGATGATGAAAGAAGAGAGAAACAGACAAGCAGACTAATAAGCATGAATTTAAAAGGAATGTTTCCAGGAACGTAAGAAAGAGCACTGCATCATCACGATATGCTGCATGCACATGAGGCTGAAATATCTTTCTGCCCTATTTCCCCTCACTAACTATATGTATAAATAGAACAGTTCTTCTCCCACCCACAGGCTCATAATTTATCTACATCTTTTGATTCCCCTGACAGCTATCTGTCCTGCACCCACCTCAATGACAAGAGTCCTGCAGTCCAAGAGCAACGGTGCAACCAAGATGGCTTCGGTGTGTAGGACGCTTTTGGTTTTTTCTTTGTCCCTTTACTGCAAAAAACATGCAACATCCAATGAGAGTGCCCCCAGCCCCCGTCAACCGCCTCCTCTCTTTGGCCTCGTTGCTCAAAAGAGAGATCAGGGCATGAATATTGATTCACGTGGGGAAAGTCCATGCGTTTTGAAGCCGTTTTGTTTGTCCTGTCCTGCTATCCCCCCATCTCACAAGCACACGCACACACACACTCTTCACAGTTGGTAGGTTTTGTCTTTGACCCAAATACTCCCCTCATGCCGTGAGCAAATTTTTCTCGTATGCAGCTAAGAAGTGATGTGAAAGAAAAAAAAAAGGGGGGGGGGGGTATCTGAGGTAAATGCTCCCTTTATAAATAAATATTCCGTTATTTTAGAACTTAAAGAAACATTTGAAATGTCAAGTTCAAGTCCATCTCTGCAACATCAGCGTACTAACAAGTATTACATTCAGTTCATCAGGTTCAAATTTGACCACAAACTTTTGGTTTGATAAATAATATGCAGATAAGGCAGTTCAGCTTGCTCCCACTTCTACTAAACCTCTCTCCCTTTCACCTCCTTCCACTCAGTGTTTTACACATACCCTGACACAAAACAGCTTTCTTCCAGGGGAGTACTCCAGAGTTTCCTTTCTCACATTCTCTTTCAACTGGCGGGACAAGGCTCATTAACGAAAAAATGACCCACAGAGGGGAAAAAAAAGCGTATTGAGGATTCATGAGAATAGCACAAACGCACGCCATAGAATCAAAGTCTCGTATTGCCTTTGAGTTTTTCTTTTCTATTTCCTTATCCTCAATTTAAAACTAACTTTAACTAAGTTTAGAGTTCCATTAAAAGGTAAAAGTGCTGTAGATCAGCAAAGCAGAGAATGCAATAACATTTCATCCAACCCTAAGCCTAACCCTAACCAGTCACTCTTTGTCCCTACCCTCACCTATGGTCATGAGTGATGGGTCATGGGGCTCGTTGCTGAAGCTCCTCCTACCTCTGTGACCCAACCTCGGGAAGGCGGACGACATGAATGAATGAATGAAAAAACATTTGTTTGTTGAGTGAGATAAAACCTGCTTTCTGTTCCGATCTGATTCATTTATCGAGACTTTATCTAAGGAAGCATCTTCTTGGGCTTCGCTAAATTAATAACCTGTAAAATCCCACCGGACGAGCAGATGTGTGAGACCTAAAATATGAAGCGTAATTATAACACTATTTACATGTTTTCCATGTATCTCTGTAGGGAATTGAGTATAACTTATTTACTTTTAAACCCCCGGAGTCCAATCAGAAATCCTCACAGTCGTTACCCATCAGAGTGTTTGTGCGTCACCAGCATGAGTCACCACCGCACTGATCATCCCAGTGCAATTATCATCTGGGTCCTCCTTGGACATAAATAGAATTAACCTATCCCCATGAGTGTCCGTGTTTATAGTTTTACTTTTTATAGTTATCAAACATTCTCCTTGTTTGGAGAAATTGTGCCCATGAATTATGACACTTTTAACAATGCTCAAAAACCCTTACCATTACAAAAAATAAAGGCAGATCAAAACAAGCAACAAGAAATACAAGATACACATCATTACATTAAACATGGTTCTGTAATGGGGGTTTTGACTAGTGCTTTGAGGGCGAACGGCCGAATGCAGAGAAACAAAACATAATGCAACATTGAAAAAATAAAATCAGCATATAAATTCAAAGTTCAAAAGTTGACTGTTCAAGAGGTGACTGTCAAATTAGATAACCTCAGAAAATATAGAATTTCCACTGTATCAAACATATGTCAGTGTTGTATGAGAGGCTCTAAGTTAACAGGTGGTAAATGTGCAATTATTAGCCACATTTAGCGATGACAGCACAAGTCTTCATGAACTGAAGAAGAAGAAGATAGGTCATAAGGGTTCCTCTGTTTGTGGAGGAGAGACCATTGACTGAGACAGTGTCGGAGTTATCTGGCTCTTTGCACTGACACACCAGCCAGTCATAGAACAGAAAGAGCCACAATATCCGCTGGCAGAACTCGTTCCCAAGTCAAGTTAACGCATAGACACACACGACACACCCAATCTCTCCTGGGACATATGTGCACACACCCTGCTGAGAATATGAGATTATGTGCATCTCACAGAGGCAGCTCAGATGAAGACGCACCGCATGATTCGATCAGTGTTTCCTACAGTGTAATTACCTGGGTCTGGGCAGTAATCAAGCCCACACAAGCAAAATGTCATTTACACAAACTCACGAGGATCACTGACCGATAAAGTGGCACCGCTGTAAAAATAAATAGCGTTCTCTCTCTGCAAAAAGTTTAGCATTACTACAAACTACTGATATGAAAGATATGCGTGAACACCAGATGTGTGTGTTCGGGTCCAGTCCTCCCTTTCTAACCCACTTTCAATGGGCTGTCTAAGGGATTCAGACTTGAGGAATGAGGTTCAGGTTAGTTTTGATGGTTAAGTTTAGAAAATGCATTATGCAAATGAATGTCCTCACTAAGAAAGATGTGCAAACACGTGTCTGTGTTATGAGGTCCCATTGTGTTCAGAACCATGAATGTGGGAACAATCTGACGTCATGAGGACATGATGCGCTGGTCCTCACAACTTAAATTGATTTGTGTGTGTGTGTGTGTGTGTGTGTTTGGGTGGGTGCTGGGTGGTGCTCTAATTGGGTTACAGATGAGCCGAGGAACTATAATAATTGGGTTGAGAGGCTGCTGAGCAGAGACTTGTGTTCTGAGGACAAAGAGCAGCTTCATTACAGAGTCGACCTGTTGGATCAACTCAAGATTTGAAATGGCCACTAACAGGTGAGACGTTGTGCCGCTGTCTACATTTAACTTTCCCTTTTGATATTTGTATTTTATGTAGCAATGACATTTTTTTTGTGCATGAATGCATGTGATAATTGATTGTGTGTGCATATATATATATATATATATATTTCGTACTGCCTCAGATTATAATGTCTGTGGTCATGTCAGAATGAGGTGACAAAACTTTGACCCAAAGCTTTAGAGAAATAATTTGTTATTAGTTATATCAATTACTTTACTTCATAAATTAATTCGTATACAGTGTATACAAGTACACGGTGCTTAAGCCAATTCAACAGTTCAATGTTTTTCAGTTGCTGCTGAAACTGTACTATCGCAATACATAAATACATAAATGTATTTGCACCATGCTTCTGTCTTACTGATATCAATTAAGGGCAGACAAGGTAGGCTCACACAGGGGTTAGCATAAAGATCGGGAGACAGCCCCTTACCGTCACCACGCAGTGTGACAAAGGATTAATACAAAGGATATTCAAATGTTTGACAAGGAGACATGTTATTTGATATCAGCTTCCAAAATCAAATAACACAAACAATTCAATCTACTGTCTCTCTACAAACTCTCCGTCTGGTTATTATCTGCACCTTCCTTAACTCAGTGCACTCGTTCTTATTTCAGAGTGATGGAGAGAACTCCAGTCTGCTGCAGCTTTGCGTCACTGGTCGCTCTGCTCCTCCTTGTCTTACTCCCTGTGAGGTCTTGGGGCAAAGAAGACAACTATAGACCACTTGCTGAGGTACTGTGTGTCCAACAAGGGTAGAATTACACAGGCAAGTGTGTAACCTCCACATCTTTCAGGCTAACACGGAATGCTGTGTCGATGTGGAAGTAAGGAGGTTTGATGACATCGATTACGACAGCTTTGTGAGTCTGATGGGGAGGAGAAGTACCGCTCTAACAAACAGTGAGTTATTTGTCCAGAAAAAACATCCACAAACAGGATCGACAGGTTTTATTCTCCTCTAACACGCAACTCTTCTGACAGGTCAAAGAAATGCCCAAATGTCAAGAAAAAGTAAGACCTTCAGCTTTAATTCAGCAATAAACTAACACCTGATTGATTGACCACTCACCGCACGCTTTCAAAAGCGCATCCAGGGTGGATGGGATTAAAATAAAAGCTGCTGTTGTCTCATGCAGGATCACTCATGGATCACGTCCTGGCTGATCTGTTGCAGGGAACAAGTGAGTGACTTCAGTAACACTCACAGCAGCTCATACAGCAATTGAGATTAATTTGCATTTACGACAGATTGGAAATTACATGTTGGATATATAAGATATAGATTGTCTTTTTATCAATGCAGTGGCTTGCCATAGGCTTTAATCTACAGAATGTGGAGGTACCTGAGAAAATTGTCTGCTTTGTGAACCCACAGGAAATCGCTGTCAGTGCACTAAGAAGTCTGAGAAGAGCAGAGGCTGACTCCTCAATCGTGAGAGGCAGAGGTGAGAAGGCGGAAACCTGAAAAATAGTTGCTGCTACATCTTTTGACCAATTTTGTTCTTTCTAGGTTCCAACTCTCTAAACAAAGATGTCGCAGCTCCACCATTTTACCTTCAGTCTCTCGCACTGCTCACAACAGCTACTGTATAAACAGAGGCCATATATTAATGTTATTTAACCAAAGGGGCGGCAAACTAAATGTTAACATCTGTGCGAACAAGAAAAGATGTACAATAAAATATGAATTTATTTATAGTGATTAAAGTACCATTCACAGAAAACAACCCTGCCCACACAAAGTAAACACAAGCAACACACACGTAAGAGTGCCTCAGCTGAGATACCAATATAAACATAAAGACATTTCAAATATAAATACAACTTTCCCTTTGATAAAAGCTAATTGAGAAGCTTGAGCAAGAAGAAACATTCTGTCTACTGATGCAACAAAAGGGCCAATAGTCAAAATCAGGCCAATTATTTCACTAGGAAATAAAAAGGTGTGTATCATTTCTACAGCCCAATATGGTTGCTCTATATATTGCGCATGGAAACCGCATCCAGGTTTATTGGTATTAGTGTTGGAAAATGTGTTGACGTCAAAAATATTTTCAAATTATTTTATAGTTATTTACAATGACATGGTTAAACTGGAAAATGTGTGTTTTATATATTTGAAAAATGAAACAATCAGTTGGGCTGCAACAATAATAAAAAACATGATTGATTTCGGTGTGAAATTTACTTTTCAAATACTGCCCATGTACTGAAGGAAACTGCTTATGGACACAGGAAAAAGTGAAAGCTTGAGTTACATTAAACATGTGTAGCCTTGTAGGAACTTAAAAGGTTGAAGTGGTAAACAAAAAAACAAACATACCTAAAGGCCCCCAAAATACTCAAATTCATTTTCTTGTCAAATTTCACCTCGTCTGATTCCTGATGCCATTCTGTATTTTCATACTATTCTTCTGTATTTGGGAATTAATTAATCCATAAGCCATGACATTAATCTGTTTGGATTCAAAGTAGTAAAGAAACTAGTGAGAATAATTCCTTAATACAGTTTATGCAATGTAAGAAAAGAGGAAGCTCCATCCCACCCAGCTCAGCATTCAGAAAGTACATTTGTATAAAAGACATAAATCTTGCTTATTAAGTCATGAACAACCAACCACCCATTTGCAAAGGCCATGCTCTTTACACTGGAAGGATTCAACACGCTGAAAGTTGTCACTCTCGTTATGGCCGTGTCACAGTGCAAAGTCATGTGTTCAGCTGTTGGCTCATACAATCTCAATTTACAAGGCACAAGCTAATGAGTCCACCGGGAGATACAGGGAAGTGTGAAATGCTGACCCAGAGACAGATTCAGGAAGAACAAATAGAAAACCGTGGGCTGTGGATGGGTAGGAAGAAAAGGAAGGTGCTTTACTGATGCAGAGGGCTGCATTTTCCCACCGGACTCTTAACATAAAGCCTCATCCTACCAAAATCAAATTTGTTGGACAATTGAATCTGGAGATAAAACGCAGGCTTTCTTTCACTGAAGAATAAAGAATAAGTTGAAGAGAAGCAAGGAAGATTTTCTTTGGTTGACTACAGCCCACTGACATGCTGCTCATCCAGCTTGAAGGTGTGTCTCACAACCACAGCTGGAATCCAGACCAATTAAAAGATGACATTTAAAACACCAGTTGTAAACACTACAGAGAAGAACCAACCTTCATTGCAGTGTCTGTCTATCCACAGTCTGGTTTCATCCCAGAGGAAAATCTTTGGCTCAGTCGTTAAAAAGACTCATTGCTTAAAGCATCGTGGTCACATAGATGCATCTCTACGTTAGCAATAGACCGATAGAACAGACTCAAGAAACAGATTATTTTGAGGATGAACATGATGGATTCTATTCGACCGACCGAGCTGAAGAAATGCATATTTTTAGTATGTATGGGACAAAAAACACCACATGAATTAAAAGGAATGTTTTCCCTTGAAGTTTGTAAAACCCCTAAAACAATCGACTGGTGGCTTAATGTGCAATTATTCTTGATGAGCCATTAATTATTTCTCTTTTTTCCCCTCAAACAAGAACACGACATATCACCTTGGTCCTGCTTCTTGCATGTGAGGAAAAAATGCTTTTCCCTCCTGTGATAGCGACTTAATCATAACTTTTCACTATTTTATAACCTGTGATATTTTCAAAGCCAACTGAGTAATGAAGAATATAATGTGTATTTCATGGTAAACACACTGACCGTTAGTTGCAAACCTCATAAATTCATTAACACTTGATTGATTGATGATTTTCAAAAAGCTTGATATAAATGGGACTTTCTGAAGTATTATATTAGCCAGAATCAAATTTGGAAGTCAGAAACTGGTTCTTCTATGATATTGATTATCCAGTGAACAGATATTGATCTTTGAATCTTGATGCACTCCCACATCTCACCTCATGTTTTTCAGTTCAAGGCTGAAAGAGCATCAACACAAAAAAGACTGGTCCATCAGGTTTTGGTGGTTATGCTGCCATCAAGGAAGCAATCAGATAAAACGAGGTTCTGGGAAAAATGATTGATTGATGCAGATTAAAAAAGTGCGTTAGCTCGTTTTCAAATGACCACAACCTACAGAAATCTGCTTTCAGCTTTCAATTTGTACAAACCATCTTACAAATCTGGAAAAATAAAGGCCACTTTCAGCCCAGAATGCAGTCACAAGTTGAAGTTAGTCGCAGTCCTTCAGCTCAAGTCACTTCAGATCAAGGTGGACTCTACTTTTGTAGTAATATGAGCCAAGATTATCAGAGTGAATGAACAAGCAAATCAAATACACATAATTCTGTCTCTTCCTAATGAAAATGGTCCCTTCACGTGGCCAGAGTCCTACTGCTTTTTGTCCTTCGGTTCAATGGGAAGGTCTTTACCAATTCCAGGATGTTGATCTGTGTCCTGTCTTGTATCGGTGTTGGATGCATCCACACCCTCTGCTTGCCCTCTCACCTGAGGAGCTGGCTCTTTTTGTCCGTCTGCAGCCGAACCTGAATGCTCAGCACTGTAGAGCTTTGGGGCGGGGGGCTGGTAACGGTGTCTATAGCCAAAGGCACGCAGGTGGTAGGTGTAGTACTCCAATAAATACATTTCTGAACCATCAACATAGTGGAAAGACACAGACAAGTCTGAGCAGCAGAATGGACCCTGAAAAAAAAACAAACAAAAACAGTGTTTGGTTAAGCAAAAATACAGATGTTATTCCAACATGCTCAGATTCAAACTGTGTGTTTCTCCAGGGTGCCTTTGTCGCAAGGTGATAATTGTTTTTTCAGGAAAATGCCAATTCTGTCACATCAGTTTCACCACTGAGGTTTACCACTGTACTTGACAGCCGACTGAAAAAAGACTCAAGGTGCTTAACTTGCCTCTATGATTGGGTAGTAGCAGTAGTTCCAATACCAGAAGCTCTTGGGGAACTTGTATGTGAGGTGCTGCTCCGGAACAAAGGGGTGAAATGTCTCCCTCTGCGCAGTGTCTCTGGCGTCTCCCGCTATCACCCCGACTTTCTCCATGCATTGTCCCATTGCAAGGTCCTCTACAGAGGTAGTGTGAGTGCATTGTTTGGTTTTGAAACCTTCTACAAATCGCTTCAGAGCCTCTCTGCTCAGCACGTAACCTGCTCCACCACTCATGTAGCCCTGCTTGACATAGGGCTTAAATCGCCGGCCAAAGTAAATGGGCTCGTCCGGTGTGTGGTTCGAAAGAACCCACCGCAAGTTATCTACAACCACGTAGGTGTCGTCATCTGCCTTGAGGAACCAATCTGCCTCGTGGCTGTGGTGCTCATAGGCGTAATGGAAGGCCCGGATGGTTTTCCAGTAAAGCTGATCCCGACCTTCCTCTGTACCTAATCCCACAGTGGGGAAGTCGGGGTCAGCCACGGAGCTCATGAAGATCACCACATTGCAGTGCCGGCTCCACGTGGTCTTCACGTGTCGAGCCTTTTTCTCCAAGTTTTTTGGCGCGGTCATCACCCAGCAGAGAATCCGCACCTTTTTGTACAGCTCATCGGCAATGTGGCCGTCCTCCCCTGGTAAACAGATCAAAGAATACTTTGTGAATACTTTAGAGTCAATGTTCGGAGCATTTAAACAAACACTGGTAGACTCACACTCCCATTGCAAGAATGTCATTATAACCGTGTTTAGTCTTTTTAGTCAATAATCAATCATATGACAACATGAACATGTTATGAAGACGTCAGAATAATTTATGACTATAATCATCAATGATTTGAAACTTGCTTAGATTAAACAATCCTTTGCAAGTGTATAGTATGAATGACATCCTCATCTAAAAGTTGGCATCGCTTGTCTGACCTCTTGAAGGTACGCTTTGCTTGTTAAGCGCACTGGTGTTAAATATGTTTTGTGTGTGAGCGTGATCACAAAGGAATGAGTGGAGTTATTCTTGCTCTACAACTTATTGGTGGTGGCCTTCCACATTCACGCTAAGCCAACGTAGCATGTGCAAACTTAAACATCCTCCCACACCCTCAGATCTTCTTCCCTTCACCTCACCACCTACCAGTTTGTTGGATCGAGTCCCCGCCTCGGGAACTCCCACCCACCAGACATTCACAACACTGACTCTGGCTCTATTTTCTAAATCATATGTAAAATTTCTGCTTGAGCACAAAGGTCTTTGATTTGTATTCACTGTGTGTCATTTTAACTGTTTCCCTGCTCTCGTCTGGTACACTGCTGTTGTGTTAATTATCTGCCTTGTAATGGGGCCTTGACTGGTTTTTCTGGTTAAAGGAACTCCCAAACAAATGTGATTACTGGGAAAACCTGCGTCTCTCAATGAATTGCACAAGAAATAGAAATCAGCATAGAGCACACACCAGCTGGGAGCAAAAAGATTCATTCTAAAAATAAGACATGCTGCAGAGACAATGAAGAGATGTGTGGTGTAGTCCAGTTGCAGGATGTCCTTTTAAAAAGCCAGTGTTTACCTCCTCATTTCTATTTGTTTTTGTTCTTGGAGGAAGTGTAGGAAGAAAAGACAGACAGTGAATTAGAGGAGGTGGAGATGGACATGCAGGAAAGTTACCGACTTAATGATGACGACGATCTGCTCAACTAGGGCTGGGTCATAAAATGACATAAACAGGGATTGCAATTTAATGAACTAAACGGTTTCAGCACGCTTAAGCTCTGTGTCAGCACAGTGAGGCTTGCGCCACTGAAACTTCAGAAAATGTTCACTGCACTCATCAAGAGTTTAAAACCACAATCCTCCTTTAGGAGCCATACCTTTGTGATGAGGGTGCTTCAGGTTGAACAGAGCAGACCTGTCCTTCTTCCATATCTCCCTCTCCAACTCCAGGCCCTGCTGGTATTCGCTGAGGGAGCTCAGCGATTTTGCCTCCCTCTCGTACCACACCTGCCGTAGGAACACGTACAGCGTGAAGGTCCCGACCGCAAACCCCACGACGAAGAAGAACCTGGATCCGAGGGTCTTCATGCTGGATCAGGTGTCTCGCTGTCAGCTGATCAACTCGACAGGTGCTGGATTCGAGAGTGGAGGGAAAACATGGACACACGGTTCACCCCACGAGCGCCCCACGACAGGAGCAAGAAACTTTCTGACCTGACGCAGCAGTGCGAAGGTGAGTGGCTGGAGTGTGTGTCACTTCCCTGTGTTTAAGGTGTGGTTTCTACTCACCACCGGCAGCGCAGACACCATAGCAGCCTCACTATTCGCTACTCCATCGTGCAGAGAGGCGTCACCTTTCACAGGAAGAGGAGTTCGTTCCTTTTTGACGCAGCAGTTTGTTTTTCATCTAAACGGCAACTTAGCTGAGCTAGCCTGTTGCTAACGCTCGCCGCGGTAATCAATGGGCGAGCTAGCTCCAAACGGCCGCTGGATAATAACGGACGGAGCTAAATAATCGCGCCCCTTGTCAATGTGGAGGGCAGCAGGCGTTAGCCAGCACGGGAGTCCATTATTTCCGCGACGCTGCTAACGTCAACTTCAGTGCTAAGTTAGCGAGGGGGCTTCTCCGCCCTGACAATGGCGCTAACGGAAATGTCACAAAGTTTCCTGACCGACTGGAATGAGCGACGACGAAGCAGACCGCGACAAGTCATCTGGTCTGAGGAGATCAACCTAAAACCTAACACGGCAGCGCGAGATAACCATTACACATACACACACACTCATCCAACTTCTGCTTGCTGACTGCAGGACCAACGGTACCACAGCTTCCGCTTAGTCTTTCAAAATAAAAGCGCCAACAGACACGTGTACACACTGCCTAGGTATAATCCGACGTGGGAGTTTTATTATTCTTATTTTCAGACACATGGCAAGAAATCTGTACGCGTGTACATAGAGTCTATAGTGATGGCAACATGTGGTATCACTTAGACAGCTGCAGACTACCCCCTCATGAAACCCACATTTGAACTGACATGATTTGAATGTATCTGCACACGGGTATTCTATGATTTGATTTGTTTGTTATAAATAAGTAAAAACGTGTAAATTCATGAAGAAATATTGTTGTGTTTATTGTTCTTACTCTTAATCTTTGTGTCCCAGTCCACTGTTTAGATGTGCAGGTCAACAGTGGAGGGATAATCGCCAGTTAAAGGGATAGTTTACCAAAATAAAAAAATCCCTCATATCACCACTATGCCATAGGATGTGTAGAAGTGTTGAACAGTGTTTCAGTCAAATACAATATGATCGAAGTAAATGATGACAACTTTTTCCAAGTGTAGAAAAACAACAGAAAAAAAGGCATACCTCCATAATTCTCCTGGGGCCGTTTCAGGAAGCAGGCTCAAACTGAGTCAGAACCTGAACTATGGGATGACCAACTCTGTTGAGAAAGTTTTTGGTTTCAGAACAGGTGTTAAGAGTTAGTCAAATCAACTTTGGGTCCACGTAACCCTGAGTTAATCTCATGCGTGAGGATATCAAAGGCCCTCATCAATGGAATACAGATAACAGGATTCAATGGCAACAGGTGAAATAAAGCTTTGCAATATTAATGACAACACATGCACACATTTATATACCAGCACTTAAATAGGATCTCAAATGAGCTGTGCACACATCCACACCCAGCTGAGATCCTAGTTTGAGTAAATAACACAGCAGACTTTGCCCTTACTGGTCCAGTAGGGTTCTTCTCTCACAGGAGACAAAAAGAAAACCAGTCATTCACACGTCAAATAGAAATAACTGAACAACGCACAGATAACTCCAGTGGTATTCTTTATTTAATAAAATTGTCCAAATTATTTACAAGGCAGCTCAAATGGACTTTAGCCATATAATGAAGTCAATCATGGTATTTTTAAAATATAGTAAAACAGCCCTATTCAACACGACGGTAATAAAGCTTTGCTTTTCTGCCTCTGGTGTTAGACTTGGCTTAAACATGGCTTAGAAATAAGTCCAAGTGTTTGCCGGATCATATTCAGAATTGAACTTGTACATTTTTAGATGATGAGTTCAAGTGAATAAATGTTTTTTTTCTGCCTACTCATGCATGATGTTGACACTAATGAAGACAATAGGAACAAAATGCCCTAGTCGGGTGCTTGAAACAGTTTGTGTTTATGACTAAATCCTGCAGTGAAATTAAGTTACAAGATTGCGCTGTAACATATTGCCTCTTAATTTGTGCTGATATACAACAAATCAATTCAAAGCCATGTTCACTCAATGATTCCACACAGGTTTTGTTTGCATGTAGCCATATTAATTCACAAACTGTACAAATTCAGCCCTTGGAAACAAAACTTTTAACGAACCTTAGAAAAGCTCTTCATGGATTGATTATTTCCATAGACTCTTTGTGATTTACAGTGTAACGTTCCCTAATTTTCTTTGCTAAATTAAATATACTTGAAAAAAAAATGAAAAATCAAGTTTTCTTCAAACAGAGGTACTTAGAAAAAAGTGTTCTCTTCCTAACACCCCTTGAAGAGTGGGTTTTCTTTTGAATCCCTTTAATTACACATAACACCCCGAGGGAAAAACAAAACATTAATGTAACAATGCTTAAATTTGGTATTTCTAAAAAGTATAAAGTGCCACAGCATAGTTACAAACATGTATGTTGTGAACAGTTCTGTTTGTTGATAACATTACCACCAACGTTTCAAAGACAAACAGCAACTGAAAAATGTACCATCAATGTCCCTTTTTCATTACAAACCACACGTGGAATGACTCATCCAGTGTAATGAGACAGGCACCTCCACCCTCTATCAGCTGTGTCCAAAATAAACTAGAACTAAATGCAAATATTCAGTAGCACTCACAGACATCTTTCTAAAAAGGTACTTGTTGTAATTCTCAAGTTTTTTCGAGCCGTCTATCAAAACTGAATCCCATCAAAAAGGGGAAAATGCATGACTGCATATAGCTGCACCGGGACAGTCGACACGTTGTCGTTCCACTGTGCAATAGAGATGGTGCCCAGTCAAGACACGCTGTCTTTCTCAAAACACAGACAGTTTTATGAATGTGCTAAGGTGATTTAATTATCTGCCAAATTTCATAGCAGTGATTTGATCATGTCAGCTCTTATTTTGAATTTGCAGATGCACTTCAGAGTCCTTTCTTCCCTCTGGTCTTAAGAGGAGTTCACATTCACAAAAGGTCCAACTGATGTCCTGAACAAGCTCAGATGTCCACGTCATCTGAGTCAGAGGTGCTGGATGATTGGGACTCCTCCTGAGACTCTCCCCACACAAACCTATAGTTGTTTTCTAACTCCTGCTGCCTCTTTTGCTCCTTGTAAACTTCTTCTGTTCCTCCAGTCTGGGGGATAGAAAGACTGGAAGTTAAATAGCAATCATAACCTTGACTCTCTCTCTCATGAACAAATATCCTCCTAAAGCCAAGAAAACACTTTTAGCAAAGATTACCAAGAGGTTTATGAGGAGCTCCCTGAAAGACTTTGTATCTTCTTCCGTCAACCACTGATCACCTGCCTCCTCTGCATTCTTTCGTGTCAAGATCTTCACCTCAATTTTACCTAAAAAAAAAAAAAAAAAGATATGAAAAACAGAGGGAAAGGAGGCATGTAAATTAAATATTTCCAAGTTGCTCTAAATAATGTGTAACAAATGTTAAAACAGAAAACAAAACATCACAACAAATAAGGGTGAAGACAAAACATTTCATGAATAAAAGAACACAGGTGGGTGAAACAGCTTTAATTTCCCTTAAGGTGCTGCTTTCAGATATAATCACCTTTAATCTTGTGATACCACTGAAGAAAAGAAAAAAACTAAATGTCCTACTACTCATTATGGTCTTCAGTAAATGCACGTTTATTTTCTTGTAGCATAAAAGATCTGAGAAAATTTAATTTTACTAGCCTGATATTCATATTTGTTGAATGACTGAACCTTGGAAAACATGAGTTGTGTTTTTGACAAGGATGAGAGTATAAATACAGAGCTGGAAGTTCAGGATAACAGATGAGAGAGAGAAAAGGCCGCTGAGTGTTTCGGGCACTCCCCCTTCATACCTTCGGCCTTCAGTCCTGCTTTCTCTAGCTGCTCTTTAACCACGTCCTTTATGTGCTGCCACTGGGGGTCTCCTTCGCCCATCTCCTGAACTTTGACCTCCCCATCCGGGCTGCTGCCTGTCTTATACTTAGTAATTTTGATCTTAACATGGTCGTCAGCCGCTTGGTCTGGGGGGGGGGGTGACGAGACAAAAGAGGGACAAACAACACAGTTCACCTCAAAACCCAATAAGCAGGGCCACAGGATGGAGGAGGTAAAAGCCAAGGCTGTGGAACCCATAAGCATTTCATTTGTTGTTGTGATTGATTTCACTTATTTCAGTTTTGCTTAAATTACTGATAATCCCCACAGTCACATGCACAGTAACAGAGGCGGCAGCTGAAAGGTTGTACTATGCCTGTGTTTGAGGAAGCCTTGTGAAACATCAACTGTCCTAATAGATCAAATATTAAGTTGATGGAGGTGAACAGATAAAGCACAAAGGGAAAGACAGCCTGATTACCTGGCTGCTTTGGAGCCAGGCTAGGGCTGCCCCTGGTCGGATCTCTGGTGCTTTGTTGCTCTTGGTCCTGGTCTTTCTCCTCCAAATGGTCAAGCAGCTTGTCTAGTGTCGTCTCTAGTGTTTGTGTTGCTTGTGTACGATCAAACTCTCCTTTCAGACCCTCAGTCTCCAGCTCCTGCTGGGCCTACAAGACCGACAATAGCAAAGAATAACATTATGTCTGCCTACATTGTGTCGAAATTGAATATTTTGTGTGGTCAGGAACCTCGTTTATGATGTTATCAAACTCCTTCTGCATTTCCTCTTTTATTTCTTCAATCTTCTCGGACGGCACAGAGAGGTCAGCCATCTCATCTTTGAAGTCCTGCAGCAATTGTTTATCTTCTTTCTCTTCCTGGCTGAGCTTCTCCGTCACCCTGTCTAATGTTGTTTCTCCGCGACTTCTGGCTTGGTTTTGATCTTTCTAGAAAACAAAAAACAGCATTGAACTGCAATATTCAATACTGCAAAGAAAAAAAATACTCAGAGGGAGAGGGAGAGAAAAAAGTAACATGGGTTTCTTGTCAAGTGCTTACCTTCCTATTACTCTCTTTGAGGTGCTGGACAAACTTCATCAGGTCTGCTGGGTCAGTGATGATTTTAAAGTTGAACTTTTCTACTGAAAGAGATTCATTTCAAAGACAGTCCCACACTGAGCCACAACATTCATAAATAAATGCATAACTAATTGCTATAACAAAGTTTCCCTGAACAGTTGTCTGCTTTGCAGATTAAACAGGTAAACTAATATTAGTTACCGTGTGCTGGTTCTACAAATTTTTGTGAGGACCACTTTGAGCCTACAACCTACACATTCTTAATGGGCTGTTTCAATGGTTAGGGTATAAATAAACGATAGGGTTAGTCATTTGGTTTTGATACTTATGGTAAGCAGGGAGATGCATTATTCAAATGAGAGTAAACACTAAGATAGATGTACAAATGTGTGTTTAACTGCGTTACCTTCATCAACATCATCGATGACTTCATTATCTGTAAGTGAGTTCGAGTCATCATCTGCATTCTGTGGCGAAAAAACAGTAAGCAGGTTAATGCTCTAAACTGAGAACAGTTGACTAGCACCCTCTAGTGGTTATAAGTGTTCACATAAAACCAATTTGAAAAAACATATGTGCAAATTAATGCTTGTTTTAAGGTCTTAAAGGATATAGTATATAGAAAACAACTAATTTAGCTCATGCTCATTCATCATGAAATGCATGAAAATGCCTCAGTTGTAAAAAGATTGAAAGACTGAAATCAATTCAAAACATTTCAGTGTTTATGTATCATATTTCATGCATTCTCTACACACAGATAATGAGGACTTTAGATTATACTTAAATGAGATTTTGTTGCCAGTGTTTCTGTACCTGACTCTCCTGTTGTGAAGCAGTTGTTTTTGAGCTCCTTGGTTTTGTCACTCCCTCCCAGAAATCATAGTCCTCTGTTTCCTCTGACCTGACATCCTCAGAAACATCAGCAGAGTCTGTTTTAAAATAAACGCAGACGCTCATGTCACACGAGAGAGGCTTTGTGAAATCTGTACACCAGAAGATAGAGATTAAGAATAACCCAGTGGATGTATTCACCTTTTCCCTCTGAGCGCTCTGAATCGTCACTGGATACAGGTGATGTCTCTTCAGATGTTACTTCCACAGCCCCATCTGCCTCTTCATTACCAGCCAACATCTCATCAAGACTCCTCAGCTCCTCTGAGATCTGCTCCACTTTACGTTTTGTGTCCGCTAGGAACAGGTTAGGATTGAGTTTTAAAATCAGACAGCAGTGAATGAATCACTGTACTTCAGATCACAAGCATTTCAGGCACCAAATATCGAGTTCTAATGTTTTTCCTTCCCGATCTGATTCAGATACCTGGACGTCACAGTTACCTTAACTGAGTAACATTCTGATCCCACTGTATCTTAAAAAGCCAAAGGCACACAATACTTTAACAGCTGATGATTGCTATCACTGTTGTTATTTCTTGGTTCAGGTATCATACTAATAAGTTGTGACAGTCCCAAATGCTGTGTCATGGTACATTTTCATTTATTCAACTCACAGACTTGGGCCTTGACGTAATCCATGTACTGTTGCGCACTTAGCGCTGGCTGGCACACGATACCCTGTGGCTTGGCAGTGGATGGTGGCCGCAAGAACGGATGCTGGCAGGTGCGACTAGTGTGAATTGTCAGCACATAGCGGCACGACTGAGGCTCGTCCACTCGGGCAATGTAGTCACCCGAGCCTTCTTCACAAATAAACTGAAAATAATGAAGGAAAGTTACTTAAGTCTGTCTAGGATGCATCATGTGGTACAAAATGCAAACTGACTCCACTATGACTGTTAACAGAAAAACAACAAACAATATAAGTGATCATTCAAACAACTCACTCGGACTTCAGTCTCTCTGGCATTTCCATTGAGGTCACACTTGGAGCCATTTACGTAGGTTTGACTGTGGTAGCGCTTCAGCCTGTGCTGTTTGGAAGCCTGAGGATGAAGAACAAGTCCATGTATTAACTAACTTCAGTTCATATTATATAATTGAGCAATTTCATTTTTTTTTTCATTTTTAATGTATGCCAGCAGGCTGATGTTTAAGAATGTTCAAACACAAAACTGAAGAAACTTTACCTTTGCCGTTTCATTATTCCAATCAAATTCCGACTCATAATAACCAAGAAACAGCACATCCCCTTTGATTTCAGTGTCTGAGGAGATAAGCACCACATGTGTCAGAGCTCCAGCTCCTGTGTCAAAGTAATATATTAATAATACAGTTAGATAACACAGTGGTACCTTCAAGGTGGTACTGTCTGATGTGCTGACCATGACAGAACTCGTATGTCCACCAGTCCTTTGTCTGCAGGAAACACGGACAGCAATAATGTTATTCACTTGTACATAAACACTTTATTAAGGCTACTCATTTAACGCTGCCCAAGATAAACACATACACACATATTTGTGTGATTTCATCGCTGTTGTTGCCTTACAGTTGTTGCTCAAACGGAGAGAGTGTAGAGAGAATTTATTTAAGAATTTTTGTTATGAGGAAATCAGGAAGTGGGTTAGGTAACAGCCAAGTATCTTCCCCTCCTGACTTCGTCTTATGTGTGTTGTTGCTCAGTGTTGTTTTGCAGTTTATGATATCTTTACACGATTATGTTTTTTCTTTAAAACAACAAACAAAACAACTGTAATAACATGGCAGCCTCCGTGGAGAAATCCAGTCCCAGTGTAAATATACAGTAAAGCCTATTCTACAGTAAAGAAGAAAACAACTCGTACGATTTAAACAGTGTGGCTAGGATTACTGTATACTCAATTTCTGCCCTTAGATTCCTTCCACCTTAATCTTTCACTCTGACAGCTTCAGCAGACAACCCAGGGACAGACAGGCTGATGAGGACCAACCTTCACTAGACACGGGGCACTGTGCATTTGACTGAGCAGGTCTGGGATGTCTGGTCCAGTGTACCCCTGTGAGTCCGGCTCGGAGGCAGGATCCTGATGGAACCTGACGGCTTGGGCTGGGAGTCGACATTCATACAGCTGCTTGTACTTACTGGACACCATCATAACCTCCTCTGTCTTGGTCTGAAAGGAAAACACAGCCATGAAAGACGGAGCGTCTCGTTCGTACTGTAGAATTCCATGGAGGTGGAAGTGAAGAGACTGAAGTTGTGTTGTGACAGCTGGTGACCTCAGCTTTAACCCCAGCATTGCAACGTTCTACATGTGGTGTCAGTATTTCATTCGGAGCCACGGCTGGGAGGCAGGTTACTCTTTATTAACGCTGTTAATGTTAGCCTACTTTCTGGCTAGCAGGCTAGCCGTTCAAAACACCGTCCCCCCCGCTCGCTCACCTGTCCCAGCATGACGGGGTCGGGCAGGATTTGAATCCCATACTTCATCTCGTTCAGTTCCTCCAGATTCAGGAAAGCGGGGACACACAGGGGACACACCGCCAGGAAAACGCACAGTCTCTCGAG
Organism: Pseudorhombus dupliciocellatus; assembly: GCA_016785235.1. Classification (NCBI taxonomy): domain Eukaryota; kingdom Metazoa; phylum Chordata; class Actinopteri; order Pleuronectiformes; family Paralichthyidae; genus Pseudorhombus; species Pseudorhombus dupliciocellatus. The sequence goes on from JAFBJW010000090.1 coordinate 6,532,845, forward strand.
CCAGCGCACGAAGGAGGCGGCCATGATGAGCGACTCTCTCCTCTCACTCCCCCCCACTCAGTCTGACAGCAACAACACAGGTCGCCTGACACGGTGGCAGCTGATTGGTCCACGGGCAAGCGCCGCGCTGTGATTGGTTGATTCTGCAATCAGTCACCACTGTCGCCGCTCGAGGGGGTGTACTGGCTTATGTCACCGGCTCACAGTAGACGGGCGGTGCCAAGTGTCAAACAGGGATTATTACAGTTTTCCATCTTTGCGGAGCCTAAAAACAAACTCACCCGTAGTGGACACTTATCGGGCTTGCATTGGCCTGAGGACTGAGGCGTGTCTGTGGTTAATTTGACCAAATAATCGTGCGAGTCATTTATCTAATTTGCGTACAACCTACTGTTTTAAAAGATATCAAACAATCACACTGTGCAAGAAGAATTTCCTCAAGTTCAAAAACAGACCTATAATGGTGGGATGAAATGTGAGCACGTGAACGTAAATGGTTTATATATGTATATATAAAAAGACTTCACACAAGTGACACACGCGTGCACAACCTCTTCACATAAAACACACACAAAGGGCTGGACGCACGCAGATAGTGGTGCGGGCCCTGTGCGGTTCAGGGGTGCTCGTATTGTTGCGGTTCCTTGGAGGAGCGCAGCGGTTGACCCCTGTGTGTTGGGCGGAGGTGCGCTGATGCTGCTGCTGCTGCAGGGGGAGCGCCGTCCACAGCCCGCAGTGCCGCTGCGATATGCGGCTGCCTGATGTGTCTCCTAACTGCCGCACTTTCCCAAATCTAATCCAATTCCGCCAAAGATCCGAGGAGAAATTTCACCAGAAGCACCGAGCTCCTCCCAGGGCAGCAGCGACCATATTTTTCAGCGCGCGTCTTTGTGCTGGGGGGAGCCACCCCCTTCGTGGGATTTATTTTGGGGGAGCCGTAATAATAGGCCAGATCCGTTTCCAGCACGTCTGCCTCCGGCTCTGGGGCTGAACGTCTGACGACTACCGGATCAAATGTGAGGAGGAAAGGAAGGCGTGGGGATTTTCTTTCGGGAGACAAGGTGAGAGACGGTCGAATGCTTGACTGCAGCGGACCCTTTGATTCAAAGGAAATGCGTGTCTTCACGTACGGGATCAATGGATTTGTGTGAATGGTATTTTTCCTGCAGGCTTCTTCACCACAAGGTAGGATGATGATGATGATGATGATAGGCCTAGGTCCAATGAAGCTTATCAGCTACATCAACAGCCGGCCATTTAAGCTCGCTGGCCCGGATAGCAGGACATTTGATTTAATTGCTCTGACATTTTCTTACGGTAACATATACCAGGCAATAATGGAAGGGAGTAGTTTATGGTAATTTGATATTCCAGAATGAGTTCATCCTATTGAGGTAATAGCTCTTCTATTCCGGTGACATGACCAATGGCTTCCTGGTAGTAGACCTGAGATTCACTTCGTCCTCACTTTTTAAAACATGCCAGTCCAAGCTTTTATTGTGTCTGACTGATTTCATGGTTTGGAATGATGCTCATGGACGTGGTGAAGCAGCTATGCTAAACAAGTCCCGGCTTCTGTAAATAATGATTCAATGTGTTTATTGTCATATGTATAAAGAAGGTGTTCCCCGTACAATGAAATTATGACGTCCGCACTGAATGCCTTTAGTCATAAAAAATACAAAATAGAAATATATTCTGAAGTTATTATACACGCAAGAAAGAAATGGAAAAGCTGTGTAAAATATAGTAATCTTACCATGAGAATCTTCTCTGGGAATCTTCCAGTGCTGGAACTTGTACATTATTTGTATATTTAAAAAAAAACGTTGTTCCATCTGTATCTGGGTGAGATACTTCTACTTGATGGTGAACCACAGATTTGAAACAGACAAAACCTCATCACCGCCACTAAAATTTACACTGAGGGAGTAAAACCTTGGTATGTGGATTGGTATGTACTATGTCTACATCAGAAATGATGCAGAAAATTTGGCTTTTTAAATTCTTACAATTGCATTGAAAGTCTTTAGATGTTTGCAGTTACGAGGTTATGGTGACATTGGGTAAATGACAGCGGTAAATGACATTTTGTACTGCGTACCAAAGGGTTGGGTGGATGCACGGTTTGAGAGACCTTTACAGATGATGTTGATTATTTATAAGGCCCCTTTGAAAAGCTGCATGCATATATTACATCCATGTTAGTATGGTTCACTGGACAATACACTCATACTAATGACTGGCTCAGACTCCTCATCCCTCTGGGTCAGATTTAGCTCATAAAAGTTTAGCTTTTTTTCTTCTTAACAACATCCACCATCCAAGTTAAAAGTAATTAACTTGTTTGCAACTCATTTTAAATATAAATCCCATATTCTCTGATTTATGTTTGTACAGGAAGATATTTTTAGTTAAATATGATTTACAGTTTTCCAAATACTGACCTGAAAAGACAGACCATTGAGTAAAAACACTAAAACAAAAACCTTATATAAATAAAACATCTCAGTTTGTGAGATAAATCTCATCTTATTCAAACATACTGTATAGAAAAGACACCATGGCACACAGTAACACCCCTTTTTGTGTTTTCTCCAGTGTTAAAGGTGGCATAGATAATGAATTGTCTTATACAGTGTGATAGAATTGTAAACTGAGTGGTTTCCTCCATCACTAATGGAATAGAACTACTGTGCTTTTAAAAGGAGCACTTAAAGAAATCATTTCCTGTCTAAACCAGAGGGTCTAACGCAGCCAATGATTGGCTGTCCTTGTATTGATTATCCGCTGTTTGCCCCCCAGCTCCACCCCCACCCACCCTTACCCTCTGGGATATGGTATCCCCTGCGGGCTGCGAGACTGCACACAGCTGATGAGGCACCATATGGACTTCAGTGCCTTTATGAGTTAACCCCTTTATTACCTCTGTATTTTATGACAATCTTATTTCATCTCGTTTTTAGATGGGGAAGCTGTTCACCAATTTCTGTGACTATGGTCTCTGGAGATGCAGGTGTCCACAGAGGAAGCCCTTTCACTGACTGGATAGAGGCAGCTGGGTAAATAGTCCGCTGAATATTCTATAATTAGTTTTCTATAGTAAAATCTTTCAGTAAAAAAATATATATATATATTTGTGCAATCGCAGAGGAAACTCTAGATGAAAGTATCTTTGCGTATGTTATGATAATAAAGAAATCAGGAGTTAATAAACATATCTATTAATAAGTCATGATAGAATGCACTTGCCTAATTTGGTCATACAGTTTATAGAACTCGAGCTGAGGCTGTTGGTTTGCAGCTCAATGCCAGATGGAGTCCTGCAGACCCAACAAATATCCAGATGTCATATTGTTCTTGTTTAGAAGAAGAATGCGGCAGTTTTCCCTCTCTCTGGTAATAACAGGATGTGCTGTTGCAGGGAAGACACAGCCAGACAGTTAATCTTGAGATGAGGGAAACTCTGGGTTTTTTGGTTTCACAAAGCCAGTTCAGTGTAACTTAGCTGGGCAACATGCTCCGTGAAGCTAACCGGCTCGCTGGCGGGAACCAAAGACGAAAGAAATGAAGTAATGCAACTACGGACAGGATGCCAGCTGCCAGTCAAACCAACAACGACACCAATGAAACCAAAAAACCCGATCGGCGGAAGAAACTAAAGAAGAACTACAGAACTACCAGTGACTTATCATCCTTGTCTCTGCCAGGTTTTAGAATGAGGACCCTGAGGAAGACGGTGCTGCTTGCCCTTCTGGCGTCCATAGTGCTGGTGCTGGCCCTGCTTCATTCGTGGCCCACCCGGGCCTACACCACTGTGGACGTGTGGCAGCGACCAGGCCTGGAGGAGAGGCTCCCAGAACCAGACCACCAATTAGGCAACATCCCGTTCCACGTTAGGGATAGTGTGGCAAGGTAAGCGTTCCCACAGAACCAGCGCGTAGTCTCTACGTTGGGCCTGAGCTGAAATGTGTCCCTGTCAATCCAGTTTGTTGGCACGTAATGGCTGCATATGTGAGGGTGAGAGCGGAGGAGTGAACCTGCCCTTCGTCCAGCTGTTGTTCCCGCGGGTGTCGGCTCACCCGCTGCACACTGCCTTTGAGGCCTCTGAGCTGGAGGAAATAAAGAGGAGACGGGCCAAAGAGTACAAGAGTTTCCAGAAGAGGTGAGCAGCCCCGTGGAACGCCGACAACAATGATGCACACAGAGGAGAAACCCGTTAACGTCTTTCATCCCGATCGCTCAGCAGTCATTTTTCATCCTATGGCTCAAGCAGAAGCTGAACACAGCAGTGATGCTTTTAAAGAGATCAAAAAGCAAAGAGGCTTTATCGCTCATCGTCTTCCCTCCCGACATGAATCCACCCTCACACAAGATGTTCCCTCAGTCAAGAACAAATCATAAGGTCTTTTATTTTTAGCTGCGACTAAACTCATAGCAAATCCATTTATATTTTCAAAGAGCCAAACCCGCTCCCTGAAGTGTGCGTCCTTATATCCTGTTGTGTTTGTGGCTGCGCGTTGCCGTTGCATCCTCATGCTCAGTGAGCATGTGACCATGTCTCCTCAGGTCACTGACACCTGCAGATGTTCTCATTGTAGCAGAGGCCAACAATCCCTTACAGTATCCAACACAGGGGGTGGAGGTCCGGCCCCTGAAAACCATCATCATCCCAGGTGAGAGTTTGTCTGATACTTATAACGTATGTAAAAGCTGTCAGTAGCAAGGAGGTGGGTCAGCTACGTCTGTCAACTGTCATCGTGTGCTTCCAGGTTTGGCCTTACACGATACTCCCAGAGACCATCACTCGGTGAGTAATTCAGGATGTCCGCGTGTTCCAGATCTCCCCAGGCTTTTTATCTCATCCACTGTCCCTCCACGTCGCCGCAGATAAACATCACTGCCACACTGGGGACGCTGAACATGGCAGCAGAGGTAGATGGGGTGAGAGTCAAAGGCGACGGCGAGATGCACATGACGCTGTCGAGCAGCCTCCTGCCCAACCTGAACCGACAGCTGCAGTTTGTCACCTACACAAACACTCTGTTTCACCCCAGCACGGCCGACACAGGTGAGGCCTCAAAACGCAGCTCGCGTTGCTTGTGTCCACAGAAGGGCAATAAAGACGGATGCTGCGTCTCCACTCGATCACTGTGGCAGGACACCGCGTCACAATGCCCCCCCCCCCACACACACACACACTCACACACAGGGGAAGGTGCTCAACACATGGACTATACAACTTGTGTTTTAATAACAACAAGCGGTTGCAAAAACTACAAACTTGCACCTACAAGAAAATACCTTGATGCAAAATATCTGTATGTTTATTTTGCGCTGCACAATAAACATACAGATACAAAGTCACTGAATGTCATTTCTGCCCTTTTTGTTTGTTTGTTTGTTTTCCTCTCCAAATTTTGCTCTCACTCCATTATTTTTCCTGGGTTAAATTTAAAGCATAAGATATTACAGAGTAAAAATAAAAATCACATGATGAGGTGGTGATTATCTGCAATGAATGAAGAGAATTGAAGCAGATCAGAAGTAGCCTGGTGAGCTCCAGGGTCTGTGGCTGCTGCAGGGGCCCAGCTCCGAGTTCACCTCAGCTCACAGTTCACACACACACACACACACACACACTGACAGAGCCCCCGACCAGAAAGAACGAGCAGGGAAGCTGAAGTGCAGCAGTGGCACGCGACGCTCGCAGTTGTGTTTCGACTGGCGTGCGCTACAGATGAGGACCACCGTGATATCTAGCGACAAATCTGAACAGAGGAATTGTGCACAGTGGAGTTTTCCTTTAAAAGTTGAAGAATGCAGCAGTAGACTGTCAGGGTCAGACCAGTTCACAGGAACACAGGAAACGTCCACCACATTCAGATACAATCCACTTCCTCTGCTGAAAGTACAGTATTGTTTATAACAATCCAACAGTCAGTGGAAAGTGACCTCTGTGTCAGTGTTTCCCAGCAACACGCCCACTGTGGAGCAGACCACTTATATCCAGTTACCCCAGTTGATTATATGAGGTTGTTTTGCTTGTGTTTTTCAGTGCAGTTAGAGACAGACGGCCACCAAGCCGCCTTCAGTATCAAGATCCGTCACGGTGTCACACCTAAACTGTACAACACTGGATCCAAAGGAGGTAAAACGCCACAGCTGGTTTTGATCTGAGTGCTGTGAAATCAAAAGGTCATCTTTCTTCTATATTCGCCATTCCCACAGACTACAACGTCAGCGCCCTCGTTACCATAGCTACGAAGACGTTCCTGCGTTACGACAAGCTTCAGGATCTCATCGACAGCATCAGAAAATTCTACCCCACCGTCACCATAGTGATCGCCGACGACAGCGAAAATCCCCAACCCATCTCCGGGCCTTACATCGAGCATTACATCATGCCGTTTGGAAAGGTGAGGAGGGTCTTTGATCTCACCCCTCTCTCTCTCGATGATCTCGGGAGCTAAAGCTCACGGTGTCACGTGTCACAGGGTTGGTTTGCTGGACGGAACCTGGCCGTTTCCCAGGTGACCACGAAGTACGTGCTGTGGGTGGACGACGACTTCATCTTCACAGCCAACACGAAGCTGGAGAAGCTGGTGGAGGTTCTGGAGAAGACCACGCTGGATCTGGTGAGGGGCAGACGGAGAAACTCAACAGTGGTGCTTTTGCCAGGATGCCCGCAACATCAACGTGTGTGCGTGTGTGCGTGTGTGTGTGTGTTTGTGCTAAGGTGGGTGGTGCAGTGCGCGAGGCCACTGGGTATACTGCCACCTACAGACAGACCATCTCCATTGAGCCAGGGGAGGAGGATGGCGACTGTTTACACTTGAGGAGAGGATTTCATCACATCATCCAGGGCTTCCCCAACTGCGTCGTCACAGACGGGGTCATCAACTTCTTTCTGGCTCGCACCGAAAAAGTCCAGCAGGTCGGGTTTGACCCGCGGCTCGCCAGGGTAGCTCACCTCGGTGAGTACGGTGACCTGCACCTGCAGTTACAGCCGTCCTAAATATATCGTGAAGATGAGTCGATGTTTTTATGAATCGTTTATGAACAGGAAATTATACAAGGTGTGAAAGGGTGGAAAGAAAAGAGAGTATGGAATACAGCAGGTAGAGTGAAGAGGCAAAATAAATTGCAGATGAACCAACAAAGAGACAAGTTCCTGAGGGTAATGAAAAGTATTTAAACCACTGCAGCATAATCGTCAGCCCACACTGTGAGGGATTCAAGCTTTAAAGATTCTTATCGTATTTCAGTTACTGAGATGCTATCAAACAAAGTTAATTATACTGTGTTATCATTAAACCATTAACATTAGTATTAATCTCATGGAAATTCAATTTATTCTTTTCACTTTTTTTTATCCCGACATTTTTAGGTTGTTGGAGGAGTCTGATGAAATATCTGGTGCGAAACGTTCTTTTTTTTTTTTTGTTCTATATTTTTTCAGAGTTCTTCATCGACGGCCTGGGATCCCTCCACGTGGGCTCTTGTGACGACGTCATTGTCAATCACGCGACCAAAATCAAACTTCCCTGGGCCAGCCAGTCGGAGAGCGACAAGACTTACGCCAAGTTCCGTTACCCGCCGGCTTCCTCCGACGCCACACACACGAAGAACGGCCTCCTGTTCTTCAAGAACCGATTTCAGTGTTTGACTCGTAATTAGTCCCCCCCCACCCCCCCACCCCGCCAACCTTTTGTCTTTATCCCATGGTTCCTCTGTTCCTCCTGAGTTGCCAAAGACCTCCACTGCGTAACATCAAATAAGAGTTCAGAAAAACCCTTTTGTTTTGCCTTTGCCTTGGAAGCCTTTGTAATGTCCATTCTGTCCGTGCACGGCTCTGAGCTTTGAGCTATCAAATCCTTTGGCAATGAAACATCCTGAAGCCTGGTCTAGAAATCCAGATGCTCTTCTAGAGTGGAGGCAGCGGTATGAAGCATATCGTCCTGTCTGCACACTCGTCATCATCATCATCTGGACTCAAGGTTATGAAGGGATCCTGCTTCGTGTTTGTCAAATCTTATCTGTCGAAATATTCTTCAGCGGATTCAACACGGGGACCGAGCTTTTGGGGAAACTCTTGACAGGTAGCATCTTGACAGTCACTCCATCGTTCTGTTCTGTGAGCAGAGGAATGTGACCTCCTTCAGTTTGCACTATCCAAAAAAAGACTGAGCTTGGAAAAGCAATAGTGAGTCAGTGTGGGAGGAAGGTGTCACCGCTAGCAACAGTTCGCTCTGTGATGAGTGGTCGTGCCAAAGGTTTGGCTGCTTTGCGGTGTTTTTATGCTGCTTGTGTTTGTGCCCCTGACCCAGAATCCCCGTGTGTCATTTGTGAGCAACTGATCCCGTCTGAGGGAAGCGAACTTTAGATCCCAAATCCCCGGAGTCCCGACTGGTTGTTACCTGAACTAAGAGCGGCCTTGATTTATTTTCTTTCGACCAAACGGAGGATGAGGAGCGTTTCTGTCCAGTGCACGCTGACGAATGACGAAGAGACGTTCATGCTTGAAACAACAACAGTGTTATTTTATACCATGGCCTTTAGATGGCGCCCTTGTATCACGCTATTGTTTCTTAATAAGGTCGAGGTGTACTTAAAGTTGTTTGTTATTTGCAAAGGTGCCAGAGATTTATAAAATGACTTCTTTTTTTTAATCCCAAGAACAATATTTTGAAACTGTATTTTTTTTTTTCCATCTTTTCAACATGTGACACTTTTTCTGTGGACAGGACGGAGAAACTAACCTCATCCGTAAATCTGTAATAAAAAAAACCCCACTTTTGTGTAGTTAAGTGTTCAAAACTGTGTCCCATGTTAGTATTTGAAACTGTTAAAGGTCCAGTGTGCACAACTTTGGTGAAAGGGATCTGTTGAATTAATCGACAAACCAAACACGTTTTGGTTTTAATGACGTCTGTGAGGGCAGGGTATTCAGCTGCAACATGGCATTTCACCTACACGCTGAACCTTTAACAGATCCATAGCCTTTTTCCAAACAGCGATATCTATTGTGTTTAAACAGAAATTTTACTTCACCCAAAAAAACACCATTGTGAGTCTTCTGATCACAACATAATGAACATTTTTTATTTATTTATTTCAGATGTTGACATATTAAAATGCCTGTGGAAAAAAACATTTGTGCATTATTTATTGAAGAAAAAAATGCTTCTCCTCATCATAGCTCCAACTTGTGTTCCCATTTAGTCATCAGATATTTCTGTAAATATAGTGGTGATTGGCTCCAGCTCCCCATGAATCCATCAGAGGATATGGAGTCTTATTAATGTGTAAAGACCTAAAGACATCCTAGGTGGGAAAATATTAAAGACTGGAGGAGGAAATTAGCTTGTTTGTATTATCCATGTCCAGCTGACATTTTGTGAGTGAACCTCCAGTGCTGGAGGAAAAATAAGAACAATACAAATATGTTCTCAGTTAAACTAATAGGCAGCCTGATACAAAATCTTTCTGAGGACGCCATTCACCAGTGGCTTCCACTGGTCCCAACCCCCCAGAACTGATTAATGCAAATAACTAAAAATAATTTGAGAAAAGACAGGCAGTGAAAACAAGAGACACAAGAGAAAAAAGATCAGCAGAGAACCATATCAGCAAGTGTTTTTATTTCTGTGTTTCAGGACAAAACAGGAAAAAAGTCACAGTTGAACTGATATGATTCCACACGAGAGTATTTACATTCAAGACGACAGTGACTTATGAGCACCTGGTCTCTTCTTTCTGCTTGATACTGACACGCTCTGTGTGTGTTTGGTCCAGATAACGCTCCAACAATGGCCAGATTACAATAGCTCACCATCTGGGACACACAAGCTATTCATTGGTCTTGAAGGAATTCACAGACATGAAACAATCCATATGGGAGGCTGGACTCTACAGTCGACCGGTGAGTTCAAGGACAGACAGCATCACTGGGAGGCCAGTTCTTTTGGAGAACAAAGTGGATTTGGTCCCTTATGAAAAATATTATCTATTACAAAAATAATCATGGAGGAAAATGCAAACATAAACAAAGACTTTGAGTGTCCGTGGTGCTTATATTTTCACATGTCTTCTCATGTTGTTATCTGTAGATGTGAATACGCAAGGTATGCAGAACGGGCAAAAGCCTAGATCGGATCCAGATGAGCCTTCGACACTGATGTTTCTGGCGAAGGAAACGTGGGACATGGTGTGAGGACGCTGACACCTCGATGACTTCAGGAGTGAAAGAGTCAAGCAATGCTCACGAAGCACTCCGCAGCTCAGTCCAGGCGCACCTTCTCCACAAGAGTGGGTTCATGTGTCATCACAGGCTGTCACTGCTCGCTCTCTGTGAGCCGGTCCAGGTTGTTCGGTGGGTGAGCTGAAGAAGTCCGGCCCTCAGCTTTAAATATGGTTTCCTGTAAGTTAGCAGTCACACACTTAGAGGAGAAAAAAACAGCAATACACTTAATAATAAGTCATAATGTCAGATCAAGTACTTCTTATTTATAAACTACCAGAGGTTTGACATAATTCAAATTTGCATCAAGATATAATCCAAAACTAAACATTCAAAAAAACAATAAATACTTTTTATGATGGTGGCTTGTTTGGCCACCTGGGGGCAGCAAAATAAGCTGTAAAGGCAACATTGGTATGTGACTACAGCTTCCAGGATCCATGATGCCCATTATAAGTCACGTTTCTGGTCCAATATTATAAGCTCTGCAAAGCTAAATGTTTCACTATGTTCATCAGCAAGTTGTTTGGTTTTGGGCGATAAGCAGGTTTACTGGGTTTATAGATTTTGTTTCATGTAAAAGATTTGTCTTTCAGACAAAAGTCACTTGATACTCTGTCAATACATATTGATGATCATAGCTTATTTTGTACCAGCAAATGCCCAACATGCACCTCGTCAGTGTTTGTTTGACACTTTAACCAACGGTGTTGGATTCGACCGCAACAATAATAAATAAAAATAAAGGAAATAATAAAGGAAAAAGTCCTGCTGTTTAGAGTCATGAGAAGTGACAGATCAACACCTCAGATGAGTTTTAGGTAAAAAAAAGGAAACATGTTTGTGTGTCTGCACCCAAAGCCGGATGGAAACACTGCGGATCCAAAAACACTAAGAGGGAGAAGAAAGGGCTGGAATGAAGTTGTGGAATCAGGCCAAATAAACCTGATTAATTGGAGCTCTGTGATCAAACTGTTTCCTCCTCCTGGTGGAAGTCTGGGAGTACAAGATAAACCTGCAGGGCAGACTGAACCATTCCGGTTCACAGTAAGTAAGTTGTCCAAGTTTTTAAATCCACACAGAAACAACAACAGGATATCTGACAAAGGCGACCAGAGTCATTTCCCCTCATCATCAGGGATCATGACGACAAACCGCTTCAGGCTGCTGCCACAGAGACAGAAGCTCCACTCATCTACACAATGGGAAAAAAACAGTGAATCGTTTTGTACGTTGCACAGCAAACACGCAGCAGAGCAGAGGGGCTAAACTGCTACTTCACAGGATAGGTTCACCTACCACAGGGTCAGAGACAGCTTTGTGGGAGACATATGGTGCAGATGTCACTATGTCGCCAGCCAGCTAGCTGCCCTTTAAATGAGGAAACCTGACTCACAGTCTTTCTTGTGTCAGAGAATGATTTTAACTGTGAATGACTTTGGCAGCAGAGGCTTCTGCGTTTCTGACTGATGTAAAATGGTGTGAATGTTTGAGGCGGCTGTACCTGCGGCCTGTGTGGGCTGCAGGGAGCCACACCATTGATCCCACGGTCCGGTCTCACCTCCGTGCTCAGACTCAGCTGCTGGTGGGAGGAAAGTGGCAGGTGAGCCGCTTGAGCTGTCGCAGCACAAGGATTCGAAACCTTAACACAGAGCCAGAAATCAAATAAAGAAGTGAGAGAAACAGAGATGCACGTTCACACGTGAATGCGTAAAGCAGCACGGCGGTGCACTCACCACCTTGCAGGCAGGGCTGTGTGGGGGCGGATGCAGAGAGGGCAGGGAGCTCTTGTAAGACAACAGGCAGGGCTGCTGACGTCGGTCCATGGATGCAGACAGCTGAGGTCCTAGGCTGACTGCTGACGCAGATGGAGACTTCATGTTTCGGCCCAGACTGCTTGACTTGCTTTCTCTGCGCTGGTACTCTATCGGGGACTGAAGGGCTACGGAGGACAGGAGGAGAAGTCACGTCACACATCAATCCAACATTTGCACTTTTATCGAGGAAGCACGGAGCTGGAATACCATTCAGAAAGTTCCTCTGAGTCTCTAAGATCTGGACCACATCACTGAACCAAGCCTGCTGTATTTCTGGAGACGATGCCTGCATGATGAAGCGCGTCACGCTGCCGTCGTTCCCCCGGGAGGTCAGGACCAAGCAGCATGGATCATCTTCAGAGTGCTCATCTACACCCAAACAGCTGACCTGCAGAGTGCAAGCAGGAGCTGTGTTAGTCATTGAGTTCACATTGTGTAAACCAAACATTGTAAAAGTTATGAGTACCTTGATGCTGTTTTTAAAAGTGTAACCCGGCAATAAGAAACCTTTTTTCTTATCGATTGGCTCACTGAAGATGACTAGCTGCTCAAACAGGAAGACCCGCCTCTCCCTGGCTCTGGTCACACCAACACTTTCCTGCTCGCTGACGGAGAAGGTGTCCTGCTGGAGCAGCTTCCCCTGAGCTGTGATTTTACCCTGAAACATGTGTGTCACCAACACTGTGAGAGATCCTGGATATATGTTTAGGATATATGTATAATATAAATCTAATATTATGAAATTACTGTATATTATGAATTCAGATTCTCACCTCGAAACCTTGAAGCCTGCCGACATTCATCATGTCATTACAGCGTTTTGGCACGAAACACATCACCTCCACAGCCCTCTGAGGGAGGAGGTTGGATGATTTGATTTATATGCAGAATCAGAATATGTTTTATTTGGCTGTTGGATTTCACAAGGAGATTGTACCTGCAGCTCCTCAACATCCCTTCCTGCTTTGCTGTAGTACTTCAGGAAGTCCTGCAGGTGACAAGGAAAGGGAGGATTTTATTTTGAACATGGTGTGAGTGTGTGTTCATGTGAACATCATTCATGAGGTCCAAAAAGCATTTTGTGAGTGTCACTGGATCCCATAAGACTATACACAACGTAAATGACCTTATAATTTGAGGAAAAAAAAATCTTTTATCTCATGACAGGACTGATGTGATCAGGTGTAGTAAAACTGCTTGGATGTATTTCTATCATGTTGCAGAGTCGCAGTCATGCTTCACAACCCAACCTTGAGCAGCAGCTGATACTTCATGATCCTCTGAACAGGTTTTATGAGCAGGTCATTGAGCTGCAGCCTGTGCCCCAGCTGCTGCCTGAGCTCCTGTCAGGAGAAAACAGAGAGAACAGATTCAAACCATAAAAACTGAAAAAGTATTCAAGGATTTACTGTGGTACTCACTGTGTGTACTCACTTCAAAAAAGGTCTCGATGTACTCCGAGACGATGTGCTCTGACTTGGGTTTGTTCTGACAGTAAACCACGTACATGTGCAGACGCCGCTCCTGGAAATAAAAGTTGGTTCAACAGGTAATGTGGAGATGAGATGATTACACATGGTCTTTTTCAGTGTAAAATACTGAAGTCTAATAACATGAACATGAATAACAATATGCTCCTGAAGCTCTCAGCCCAGTCTCTGTGGAGCATAGCTGTGCTGATTTACAGCTGTGAGAGAACTTTACTCAAACCAGAGTGATTACAAGACCTTTTCCTCAGCACCTGGAGATGAATGATCTGTAAGATGACCACACATCTGGATGACAAGGGGGTTCTCACACAGTTAGAGCTGAGACACCTGCAGCCTTGTGGTTCAACTCTCAACAAGCAGGGGCACAAAAGAAAGAAGCTTCTCCTCCACACTCACATGTTTGATGAAGAGCTGGGCCAGGCTGTCTGGATCACCCACACACTTCTCCAGCTCTCCAAGGAAATAACTGTGTGACACGAGTACAGGCAGTCAGACAGCAACAGTCGTCCAACCAAGAAGCATACACACACACACACACACCGAGGCAAAGAAACTAACAGCCATGAAGGACGTGACGCACGCCAAACCATCATGAAGCATGACAAGGTCAGAAAAATAAAGTGTGAGACATTCAGATTCAGAGGAAGTGAGACGGGAAAAAGTGTGGAGACATCACTGACTCACTCTTTATGCCAGTCATAGATCTGGTGGATGTTTCCAAACACAATCCTGTCCTTCCCCTTCATGTCCTCTGGAACTCCCTGATTGGCCATGGTGGTCATGTAGCCCTGCACACACACACACGGAATGTTATTGTCAGATTTCAACGCCCTGAACTGGAAACTTTGATGAGAGACACACCTGCACTATGAGTCCAAGATCTTCCACATACAACCTCTCTGTCTCTATTAGCTCTGTGAGCACGTATCTGAAAGAGATATTTTAAAACAATTAGTCAGAGAAGATCAAGCAAAATCGAAGCAAAAATATTCAGATATGTGCCAGAATGAGATGAGTTGAGAAATGCAAGTTCAGTAAAAATGAAACTCCAGGCAGCAGCTGGGTAATTATGCCACAATATTCTCCTCTAACCCTCTGCGAGAAAAGGAAATGATTGTTGTTAATTGTGGAGTTTGGCACCTACATGCTCTTCTCTAAGGCAACGTTTCTCTCCTCTTCGCTGTCCACGGTGGCAGACCACTGACTTCCTGAGTCATCAGTCACAGCCCAGCTATCCTCACCCTGGAGAGTGTTGATGCTGGATTTCTGACTCTGAAACACAAAAGCGAGATGGAACATCTTTCTGTAATTAGCCAAGCATGCGTCTCAGTGGGACCTGATTACTGCGACTCCTTCCCCCGCTTGCTGGAGCACAGACTCCGGCTCCAAATGACTTCTTGCAAAAACATGCCTTTATTTCTGTATTGTCGGAGGAAGTGGGGACACTTATATACAGTCTGTAAGATCCCTTCTGTAAGAGTACCATTGAGTTAGGGCCTCTAGTTTTAGAGGTCCAATTATCAATATTTCCCAAGACAGCAGAGATCTGGAAAATTCCACAAGTTAAAAAAAAAAAAGCAAAACAGAAGCAGACCTAACTCGCTAACACTTCTGTATATTTAAGAAGGACTTTGTATTGAATAGTAAAGCATAGATATTCAAAATGTGGTCTTAGTATGTTTACTTCAGTAAAGAACTTTGCTCTTCCCAGTGCTGAGAGGGTGTCACGCAGAGTGAGGCCTGACCACTGGGCGTCAGCTACACACTCATATATCACTGTGCTTCACCCTCCATTGGCCAGGCCAGCACACATTTGTGGAAAAATAAAAAGATGCAAAGGTCTTAATTAACATCAGTGGTAACATTTCGCTGATCCTCTTTTGGAAAGTTGCGCCACCCACTAAATCTCGAGTAACCTGAGAGTAATGATCACTTTTTAATGTGTCTCCATGTCGCCGAGGAAACCGTTGGGTAAATAAATTTGGAAGAGTCGTAATGGGCCTGATGGAAGGAGGTAAATAATGAGCAACACTTGCAAAATTCGTCGTGAAAAAGAGGTCGGGGTAAGGAGAGTGGTTATATAACAAGTATGTCTCCTCACCTAAAAGCAGCATAGACTCATGTGAATTTGACTGTAATCCTCTTGACATAGTGTCGTCTCGCCACATTGTGTTCTCTACCTCGATGCACTGGATTATAATCCTTCTGTGGAGGCAGTTTGTAGGTCAAATATGCTCTTTCTGTTTATTCTAACCTTTTTTGCAATGCCTGTATTTTGACTTGAATGCTCCTGTCCTCGCCCAGCAGCCACACACATTCTTCAAACATGTGAAACAACATCTGAGCTTCATTTCAAACTCCCTCACAGCTCTAGCAGCTATGTATCCTCTGAAAGCCACGAGAAGGTAAAAGGAATAATTCAGTATTACCTGAAACATACTTGCTTCTGTTTATTCCTCACCAATCTCACAGGTGCCATCGCTGGAGCAGTTAATTTAGCTCAGATAAAGACTAAAATCAGGTTTATGAAGCAGTCTTTTATTTTGACCTTTTTAGTGTTTTTTTTTAGACTGAGGCTATTGTATATATTAATCCAACAAGTAACATGTTCCATGCAAGTCGTTGACATCATTCCATGTAGATTTTGGATTTTCACACTCAATTCACAATTTTTCGAGTCAGCTCCAAATAGCAGCTTTGAATTTTCTTCAAAGCAGATGAACATGCCGATATCAGAGCAAGGACTTCACACCTTAGAGAATGCACGTGAATGCATCATTAATTCCCTGTGCTGCCCTAACTGGAGCGAACATCTTGTCTGTGTATTGTGGAATCAATCTGCTCCTTAAACCCTGAATAAGAAATCAAATAAGTGCATCCCCCAAACTGTCAAACTATTGCTTCAAAGAGTTGGGAAGTTTCTCTATTCACAGCGACCTGAGTAGCACGAAGGGAAGGAGCCAAACTAAACACGAAGCTGAACTTGTCGATGACATAATTTCATCCCAACAGACCATTTGACCAAGACATTTACCAGTGAGAACAATCGTCTATCAAGCAGACTTGATAGACGATTGTTAATATATTCTTTTAAAACTCTAAATCCAGTTTCTACTTATCAGTTATGTAAAGCTTATGAAACCTGACTCGGTCATCCTGTGACCATAATTGTACACCATCCACAGACCTGTTCTCCCCTGGCCTGCTCGCATCTTCTTCTAATTTCAGAGTAAACTCCTCACCCTCAACCCTGACCCTGTTTCAGCCTGTTTCACGCTGCTTGGCTATAGTTGATTACTTCCAGATGCCATCTACAAAAGCCCACAGGAGTGATTCCACTCACCACAGACTTTCAAAGACTCAGAGTACTCCAGTGTTGGGTTTCCTGAAAGAAGTGCGATGTGCACACGTGTGTGCTTATGTGTAACTACACACACACACACACAATTTGAGAATATGTTCTGCTTATGTGGGACAGTTGTTGGAATCTAAATGATGTGTGCCAATAAGAGTCATTTTTGTTTTAATAATGAGATTAAATTACACAATATATGTTCTGATGTCTGCAGCTCGATATCATATTCACTTACCAATCATTCTCAGTATTGTTTAGCATTTTTGTCTCTTCACAGCCATGGTGCCACTCTTACGCATGGTATGTAACTTGTAAAATGATTGACGCGTACTAAAGGTATGTGAGTTAAACTTTTACATTCACCTTTTCAAAACAACAGGGATCTGTAACTGCACTGTGTCAGTAGGGAGCCTCACAGCATGGACTCATGTGGTGGGTGCAGAATAGAATAGTTATTACCAGACTCTGTGTTTCTTTGCCTTGCAGGAGGTGAGGTACGTAGCTTTGACAGGACGGCTGTGTAGGAGAAGAAGCTGCTGGACTCGACACACTGTCTCCCCATATCTGTAGAATTAAAAAATAATTAGCCTTTAGAAACAAGCTGATTGAACGTATTTTGTCATTATGAACAAATACACATTTATTTATTGACGTAAGCTATACCGTATCTCCAGAGGGGAGGATGCTGTAGTTAGTGTGTGGTTCCAGAGGCCTCAGCTGAGCCTCATTGTGGGAAAGAAGCAATGGCGGCTGCTTTCCGTCTGTCCTGCACATCTGCTTGTCAGCTTTTCCTGCTCCTCCTCTGGCATCGGAGCTCAGTTTGCGGACAGGGTTGGTGAGCCACTTCTTCAGAGCGCTGACAGGGTGCCGCGATCCTCCAGACGAGTGTGAGCAGGGGCTGGAGCTGCCTGAGGCGTGGTGGGGCACAGGGCCCGCTGATGGGGTGATGCTACCGTCACTGCCCGCCACAGAGTACGACTCTGCTCCAGAGAGAGACAGAGAGGGGGGTTAGGGCTGAGTTTTAATACAGCAGCTAATTGTGGGGTACATCCTCAAGGTCAGATGCTTCAGAGAGATTTCTCCACAAAAATGCTGTTCAATTTCCTGTGTTAAGCTAGAACTGTAACTTAAGCAACTGCTGCTACTGTACATACCAGAGGTAGATATATAGCCAACAGGAGACGGATTCATTAGACTGTAAATCTTGGAATGCAGTTAAACTATTCACATTTGATAAAATACAACTCACCGATTCAAATCCACAACTTCATTATGAAAATTTGTAGGGAAAATTGTCTTTATGCAGTTGACTTTCAGTTTGATATCAAAAGTGAATAGACTATATTTGAGATGTACTTTAAGCAGTATACTAACTACTTTTTTAAAAATATTATTTGTAAGATGTAATCCACCTCCTATTAAATTGTTCCTTTCGTGACAGTACGTGAGTAGTACATGTATTTGCCATGATGATTTTCCACTCATTATTCAATATAATAATTTTTCCTTTCCTGAACTGAATTACACTTTCAAATCATGTAGTCTTTACCAAATGTGGTGACATTTATCTCAGCTACAACTGCTATTATGTGCCAAAGTCTATAGTGTGGAAAGGGACGCTAGCATTTAAAGGAAACACTCAACCAAACTGACCTCATTCTACATCTCAAGCTGGACCAGCGCTGGGGCTGACAGCCTTTTAACGCTACAGCTGGATCCCGTTTCCCGCTTTAAATCTGCGGGTTGTGGAAACTGGTACCTAATCCTCAGCCACACTGTTTTAATCAAGCACCCAACACCAATATTTCACTCCGTTCTGCTGATCATAGCAAAGTGGAATCTCTCGGCAGACCCACTTTGTCGATTTGGACTGCTCCCAGAAGCCGCTATTCCCTGTCAGCACATTTATGTAAGCTGTGATTATAATAACAAGGAGCCAGTGAAAATCTGGGTCAGCCATTTGCCAAAAGTGCCTGATACAGCCATTAAACAAGACCCCACACTGACAGTAACATTCTGACTGATGAGGTTTCTTCTACTTGATGGAAACCAGCAAAACCTTCCTAATTTAAAACATTGCACAAATACCACATCCACTATTCATGACAGTGTGGCTTTTATTGTGATGCAACTCTCTTGCGTTTGCTGGTTCCTTGAAACTCACAGTCAGAAAAAGGTGACTTCTACAGAACAATCCAGACTTTTAAAGTAGGCTGGATTCAAATCAGACTGCAATTAAACTAATTCACTGTCTGGTGCTTCACTGTGCAGTGACGCACATTCATTTCAGTAATGGGTTGATTAAGAGGTGAGAGAATAAGGTCAGGGCGTGTGTGGGTGACAGGGAGGACGAGAGTTTGTGTCATTATAATTTATCCGATGGAAACTAAAAAGCACAGCAAATCCCACTAAAAATCAAAAAGTCAACCTGCTGATGAAACTACAGCAGGAAGATTTGATTAAATAATGACTAGCATTACATCTATATGTGTTGTAATATATTAAAATATACATATAAGTATTTGTATAAAACAATTGACTCAGAGAAAGGTTCACATCCTCAATATCTATTCTCCTTCTGTCGTCTGTCCCTGATGTGTGATGTGACAGGAACAATACCGCCCACCCCGCCATCGGTTGAGCTCACACCTCACTGTGGACCTTGTGCATCACCACTTCCTCTGAAATGACCCTTAACAGGGTGTGTCGGTCACTGGCGTCCGGATCACTGCTGAGCTGAGCGCCTCAGCTTGTCATGTTTGTTTGAGATGATTATGTAAAGTGTCATTTTCCCACAGAGCAACAGCTGGACCACCATTGCCACTGCAGGGACTGTCAGCAGTGGTGTGCAAGCCTATATGCGGAAGATGCACAGGCCTTATCAACATCCTAAGAATATTTGAGGAATTATCATTCATTCCCAAACCACAATGTGTAAATGCAATGAATGGACATTGTCACTTGGATGCTAAGTTTGAATAAATAAACATTTTAAGTTATCAGGCATGTGTACATACAGTATACAATTAAGAGTCATAAAAATAAACCGATCTCATAATACTGGGTGCATAAAGACGATTGTTTTCACAGAGTACATTTGTGTTTATCTGGCACTGATGGAAAAGAGCACTGCCTCCCTGACCTACTTTACATCACGCAGTTAAGGTGGTCTCGCTCTTTCTCTTCCGCCCCCCTCCCCCACTATTGCTGCCACACTGGGAGACAGTTAACTACGTCTCCCCCCTCACAGCCATAGATGGTCACAGGCAGTCACAGCAGGAGTTATTGAGATGCTGCTGGACTGCTGCTTCCAACATGCTGACACAAGGTATAAGCATGACTAAGGTGTCACATGGTAGGCCTTCATTTGTGTGCCACATGTATAAGGGAGCTGAATATAGCAGTGGCTATATATAACGGCATCACAATACAAGTCACACTGCAAATCACCTTCTCATCCTCCACATGCATTCAATCCTGAGAGTAGCTGCCACAGTTTTATCAATCAGGCAGACTCCAATTTAAGACATGTTATATACTAGTCAGCTGTTGCTACTACAATACTATGTGATTAGGCAAACTAAAACACTAGTTCAAACTGCATTTCATTATTCTGTTACCATATTGTACTTACATGATATGAATAACAGTGTGACGCCTGCTCTGTTTTCCCTCTTTTCATTTCTTGGATCAGTCCAGTGATTATCTCTTTGATCACCAAGACCTTACTATGGGCCAATTGTTTTTGCTGAAAAACAATGACAGTGGTGATTATGATTTACATCCTGCATATTGACAAATGACCCAGTTTTGAATGCTGGACATGCACTGCTCACGCCAGCACTTCCTTTTTCCCACACCACTGCAGGCTGCTGATGTGGACTCAGTCGAACACAGTGTTCACTTTTAGCTTTTTTATCTCACGTTCCAAAAAAAACATGGTTGGAAAAGGTCTGAGTCCAAAGTGAAGAAACAGGATCTCAGAGCGGGAAAAATTAAAGAGAAGACCAGCATCTAGATAGAGATCTTTAAAATGTATGCTCTCCACAGCCTTTGACTGAACATTTGCATTACACCGTTTAGTGGCCACTAGAGGGCAGCACTTTTAATTTAAAATTTTGCCTTCACAATAATATACATTTTATTAATAGGCACCTTTCCCAGCACTCAAGATCACCCTACAGGGCAGAGATAAAAACAAAAAAACAACAGCGTATTCTAACTTACAGTCATGGTTACTATGAGTCTCAGTGTTCTGCAGGATAAAAGATCTTAAACTGTGGAAAGCTCCACCATGTTCAACAGGAAGTTGCTAAAGGTGTTACCAGCAAATGTGTATGCATAAATCTGAATTGTAAAAGTTGGGCACCAGTCCTCAGGATGTCAATGTGGCTGATACATAGTTTTGGACATCACAGTGATGCGGACTGAGAATTTATTTTTCTTGGCAGTATTTCAACAGGAAGTGCAGCAGACATTTTGAGCCCAGTGTGACTGACTCTGACAGTGATGATTTCATCTTTTAGAAATGTTATAATGTGTATTTTATGTTAAATACATTATGTGACAGAGATTGTGTTAACTGAACATTTCTTCAGTGTAGGACACAAGAGCGTATCTGAAGTTGACCACCTCCTTCAAGAATGTATTTTCACCGTACATGTCCACTTGTTTGTTCTTTCTAGTTTATTGTGTGTTTGTTTGTCAGCATGATTAAAAAAACGACTGACTTATTTGCATGATTGCAGGGCCCCTCATCCTAATCGCCCATCACAACCGAGTGCCTAACCCGAATCTCAACCTTAGCCCTACCCTAACCCTAAATATGTGAGAACTAGCCTACATTTCCTCACAATATGAAAATGCCCTAAGAATACTGGCATTGAACCTATTATTCATGGGAATTTTTGAGCCAGAGTGATGTACTTATCAAGACAGTGGCATCTCTATGTGGACTTGTAAATACATTTCTCATCAAGTTGCCGCGACACACTTAACTTTTCTAAATAACTGTTGGATTAAACAAATTAAGTGAGGGAGTGTGAGGGAAGGACTTTATAATAATAATTAATGTTATCATAATGAAGTCTTTCAAGGAGTTGAGGAGGATCAGAAACCTGAAATGACATAGGGGGAAGTTCGATATCACAAAAGAACAACTTATAAGAAGAAGAACGAAAACTGACGATGATGTAACAGCAACAATGACTTCACATCACACAGGCAATGTGCATGAAAAGTGTCAGAAAGGCTCTATTAAGCTTGTGAACAAAGGTGAGAAAGCTTTTCAACACATGGCTGTTTCATTTTCACATTTCACACGTTTATTTCTAAGGTGTGTCAAAGCAAAAGAGCTGCTCTGTAATCACTCCCTGAGCAACTGGAACAACAGAGGATTTAAGGGTCACGGGAGTAATGGGACACGCTGTGTACACTGCGTGCATGTGTATCTTTGAACTTGTGTATGTGTGTACAGCTGCCTTGCAACAATACCACACCCACTTTCACCCAAAACAGATCTCATATGAAAAAGTACCAGACAACTTTGCAGAAATAGATCAAATATAGATTCAAATTCATTTAAATGGGTAGAGTTCAAAAACACTGTGGGTACCAGCACATCCGAGCTCTTGGGACAGCAGAGTCAAAATAGCGTCTCAAAAAAGAACACCAATGTGTGAACATGCTAAGGTACATTTGCATCTCAATGATTGCTTGGCTGCTAAATGTGGCCCAGGCAGTTGCTCACAGGAGCACGTCAGTAAAATTAATATAAGGATGCGCTTGCTTTGAAAGCTCTGAGAAAAGGTGCATTGCAGAACATTATAAAACCTTGCATCCAAGCTGTCTGCAACAGCTTGCAACAGCTTTGAAAAGACAGTCAAATACTGGTATAAAGTGAAAAAGTCCTCCAGAGGAGCAGAGCATCTACGTACCTCTGACTCGGACACTGCAGCAGTCACATTTGCTGAGCAGTTTTCTGAACAGGTGCTGACACCCACACCCTCGCTGGTGGTGACCCCCTCTCATGATGATCCGCTCCTGCTGCCGAGACTATCAGAAGCAGGCATAGTGCTGGACGGACACATAGACAAGCATATGCAGACACACTATTCCTGTGGTAATCCTCAAATGAGATAAGAGGGAACGTGCACAGAGTACCGCTCCACTGTCATCGTCCAAATGGAACGCTGTCACTATCCCATGATGTGACGACAGGCAGCAGAAAACCGCAGCCTTGTGTGTGGTCAGATAGTGGGCAAAGATTATGAGTGGGACCAGAAGTAAGTGAGGGAGCAACAGAGGAGGCAGGGAAGGGGAGGAGCTGCGATGAGGGAGGGAGGGGTGACTTAGCGTGCTGTTGTGCCAGCATCTGCTTCCCAGCCCCACCTCCTCCCATTTATCCCTCCTCCCTTACCCCCTCCCCTCCATCTTCACACATCCCTCATCGGCTTTCCCTCTCTTCTATCCTCTCAATGAGCAATGAAACACAAGCAGACTTATACTTAGACATATCTACAGATTCTCTCTCTAGTCAGTGTCTTATCATTGGACACCTTGGGTGTCTGGCTGTCCAACACTTTGATCTGTACCTTAGTAAATTCTGAGGGATTCATGGTCCACTAAAGACAATCCCTCAACTTTTCATTTAGCACAACTACCAAGGTTTGAATGTATCAGTGAAATGTCAAATCTACACCAGAGGTCAGCATCACATACACATACACACAGGTTGAATGTACAAACGATTCCTCTAGCACCATCATGAGGACGGCATTTGTGTTTTAGAGAGGACAACAACTAATGCATGCATTGTTACAGTTTAGGACCACCAGACTGTCTATTTAGTGCTATGTTCAGGACAAAAGTTTGATTGTTTTATTTATTAGGATTTTTCGTGCTGATGCTTACGCTCCAGTTGATTGTGATTTTGTGTCAGAATTGTGTGTATATCAGTGTGAGCACAAACACTATGAAAATCCTATTGTGAGTGTTTCTCTGTAAGTGATTTAATAACACTAAATGAATACAGATTTGGCAACTTAGTTAACTCTTGCACTCAGATAATAAATACTATAAATGTAGCTTCAGGACCATCTGCTTAAATCAACAAATCAGGTTGCCTGCTCACTTTCGTCACCACAGGTACCAAAGCTTTCCCGCTGCTGTGGACAAGCCCACATGCAGAAATATTCAGCACACACATCAAACTGAGCTGGCAGGATGGGGGCAGGCCGATTTAATCTCAAAGCAAAGATTAAGTATTCATGACTGGATGATCTTCTGAGCACAGCTGTCCACGCTCGTGGCATCAGGTTGTTTGATTCAAGGAGATTTATGGATAAACTCATTCGAACCCACACATGGACAAAGTCAGTGGAAAAAAAGAGGACAAAAACAAAGCAAAGAAGAACTTGTCTCGAATAAAGCTGCTGTTTTTATGAGATATGCGCACACATACACACAGATAAGTGCACAGTCCATGGTTGACCAACACAGCCGTGGAATCTCAATCCACCAAGGACAGATTACGGCTATAAAAATATCAAAATGCTCTTGTTCTCTTGGCCATCGGGTTAAGCTTTTAAAAACACTGTGAAAATGATGATCTCTGTGAGCTGAAACGCACTGATCCCTCCACAATGAAGGATTACTGCATGTGCATGCATGTGAGTGTACATGTCTAATTAGTTCCTTCTTTTTAAACGGGAAAATTGTTACTTTGAGTATTTAAAGTCTTGATGATTGATTAGTGAAACTTTAAAAACCACAATAAAGAAACATTTAAGACAATGTTTGTAAAAATGTAAGTGGAACAGTACAAATCTTTCCTGATATATGTAGATGTAGGGGATAAAACTGAGTTAGGGCAGAAACTTTACCCAAACTGTACTGTAGTCCAGTCACATGCAGTAAATGTACAGTACTGCAGATAAAGTCCCTACCTTCACATCCTGCAGCCACACTGGATTTCCTGGCCCACTTAAACTGCGTCCTGGTGTCCTGGTTGTTTTCAGCATTCAACAGTTTCTCCCGGCTGATGTCTGAGATCTTGTACACAAGACAGGCAAGAAGCAAGAGTAAGTGATTGAAGTTAAACAACAAAATTAGTTGAGGGGGACCTGTTCTGGAAGACGGTCACTTCTAAGCCCTCCAGGGTGTTTTATACAAGCTGTCTGACTTTTGAAGACTGGGCCTCAACTAAAACACAACCACCATTAGCCGGCTTACAGCAGACAGGGAAATAACATGTTGGAAGTCTGATGCATCTTGACACTGCATATTTACATTTGTCAGGTTTTGTACTCACTCTTAAAGACTCAGTAAAACCTTTTACAATGACAACAGGGACTGAGCAGGTCTGTGCTTTTTGTGCATATTTGTAAATCTGTTTACAATTTTTCTTTTTTTTTTTTTTTTTAGTATAATAAAGTTTACATACTTTAGATCAGCATTTTATTCTGCCTGTATATGCATTTTAATGTGCACGATAGCTTGATTAGTGGTCAGACAGAGAACAAGAAAAGAGATCGAGCTAATTATACCACTCCTTTGCTCTGTCTGACCTCCCTCTTTCTCCACCCTTCTCTCATTCCTATTATTACTACAGTCCAAGTAGTTTCTTATCTTATCTGGGGAATTTCTCTGACAGGACAAAATTGATTGGGAGACAGCAAAACACCCAATAGGTTAAAAGAAAACAAAAAATTAAAACAATGAATGGTCAATGTTAAAGATGACATCTAATGCATAAAACATCAGTAAAAGGTTGAGGGGTGTATTGAGGAAGTTTTCCAGCTCTATTCTCTTGGATTTACAATAAACACTTAGAGAGTACTGCCTATTATAACTGTACTCTCAGGATAAATTATTTATTCTTTGTGTATTGCTTATTGCTATGTTTATTGTAACAAATACTATACAATTTTAGATTTTAGCAAAATTGGTAACATTTTGCACTATACTTCAAATGTTTTCAAAAAGCTGACAAACAGTCAGCCTACTCGTCTTACTCTGTGTGTTCAAGCCATTAGACTCTACGTTCCCACAGTGTTTGTGGAGTCAAATGATAAGTTTGTTTTAACCACCTAAACACTGTTGGAAACACGGAACAGGCACTCACTCTTCTGTATCCCAGAAGCTGCTCTGTCCTGCCTTGCACTTTGGCCAGCATCTTCATCTCTTGCTTTTCTTCTGCTCCTTTTGATTTTGTCCTGATGTGGTGTACCGTTTCTTCTCCTTAAGGTTTCAAATTCCTCCTCATTCTTCTCTCTTCATTAAAGCATCCCCATCTAACGCTACAGTCATATGGTAAAGTATATGATTTTTAAAAAAGTCAAAGGAGGAAAGGACTTCAGAGAGCTATCTACTCTACAGTCCTGGCAAATGTGCAACTGAAGCCCAAAAACAGGCACATTTTCACCAGATCCTTTCTGTCCTCTGGGCAGATGAGGACAGCTGGTCAATTGCAGGGTCATCAGTCCTCAGGCCTCTCTGAAAAAAGGCTACGCGAGGGACGAGTCCATTCACGCCCCATGGACTGATTTTACTCTGTGTCCAGTCCCAAAGTAGGAGCTTAAAGTATAACAGAAGAGACCCTTATCATTTTTATAAAAATAGTCTGTCACGCTTTTTTAAATTGAGAACTTTTCTTTCATCATCTTGAATATAAAAACAATCTCCTCGACTTCACCTCAGAAAAATATTCCTATTTAAATCATATTAACATAGTTTGCAATATTGCTACACATGGAACAACTAATCAGCTTCACCCTGATGGGATGGTGTAATAAGGGCTGGAGTCTCAGATCAGAGCATGTGAGCAGAGATCCCCATCCTGTGGAAATTTGGGGGAAATACCATCCCAGCCTGAACTGCCACTGCGCTTCTGCAAATGAAGTTTTGCTGCTGTCGCTCTGATTTAACTGAATTGGAATGGATTGAATTGCTCCATGGACCTGGACCTGTTCAGAGAACCTTGGTCACCTCTGATGGGATTTGACTGATTGTCAGCCAGAACAATTAATTAGATTCTTCTGGCATAAGCAGTTTACGGTGAACATTTTAAACATTCACAATAGGATTAATGACTTATTTGTGGAACAGATACAAAATACTGAATGCTTCACATCAATATTATGCAACAGAAGACAGGGTGTGGCTGTTGATTTGGGATTGTCTATCACCTCCTTTTTTCAACTCTCAGACAGATTTCCCTCTGAGATATTATCTTAAAGTTAAAACACAGGGAATCTACATGACACTGGAGAAATAGCAAACTTGGAGGAATGATCTGTTGTTTTGCTAAATGACAGATATAAATAACAGATAGTGTAAGAGTCACTGGTGTTGTGCTGAAAGATGAACGTGGCCAGAGTAGAAAGTAATCCTCTCCATAAAGCTGTCGTAAGTGGGATGAGCTCAGCACAGGAGCCGCACATACAAAAGTCTCTGCAAAGACTCCGCAAAGACTCCTCCTCTCAGTTATATGTCATCGCGACAATATGAGGAGTGGAAATGGGTAAAGTATCAGGAGGAAGAGCAGTGTGACCTCTCCGCTGCTCTAAAAACATAAAGTGGATTATAAGAGGAAGTCAGAACGACAACGGGTCTGCATCCAGTCAGAGCGCTGTGAGAGAAACATACTAACATGTGGATCTGATTTATTACTCTTTATGGTAAGTGTATGTGTGTGTGAATTCAGTGCCAGTTTGGTTGTAGAGAATTGTTGGAGATGGAGGATGGCAAATCCTGCATTCCTGACTTTGCAGTTACATATCTTTACTTGTATTTCGTCGAACTGTGCAGACCTGTGGAATCATTGATTGTACTGTCTGTCCTTACACTTTCTTAAATGTTTCTCATAAAATGTTTTCCAATCCAAATTTCTGTGAATACATTTGGTAAATCCCTGTAGGTGAATTTTACTTCACAGGTGTGAAATATTCTTAAATCACAATTCTGCTCGACTGATTTCACTGTTTCAGAACCACTAGTTTTAGGGCTTTTACCTGTGATGAAGCAGAAAAATAATACCATCATAACTTCCAGGACCACATGTGACTCATGTTATTCTGAGATGTGTTCTTCCTCATTTAGATACTGATCCAGTTACTCAACACTACAGGCACGTTGAGCTCATACAGATCCACATAATCTTCATCTGACAACCTCATGTCAATGTGTCAAAAACAGATCTGAGGCCTGATGTATACACTCAATGTTGTGATTCACCAGTAACTTGGTGCCTACGCTGTGGAGATTATTTTGACTTGGCATTATGAGTAATTGTGGAGGTCCTCCCAGGGATGGAAAATTCATTCTCACTGAGTGTACATCTCCAAAGTGCCCCTGATTGCCCCTTTTGTTGCTATAAACGACATCCAGTGTAGTTTCTGGCAGACCAATTTCTATTTGCCATTGCAGATGTAGCCGAAGAGCACAGCAGTGTCTCACCTGTTCTGCCGTTGGAGGATGGCGACTGCAGCAATCGATCCACACCTGGGCTCAGGCCCAGATGAGGACGGCGTGTCTCTGTCAGGGAGCGAGTCCGACTCAGACAGCATCCTCTCCGATGACTCAGTGCTCCCTGACTACACATCAGTGGTAACGGACAGACGCGCGGCGTCGACTCTGTATCAAGCATGCGCCCGTAATGAAGTTGTCTCTCTGCGGCGAGTTCTGGAGAGAGGAGTCACAAAAGAGGAGGTCATGGAGCTGGACATCAACAGTTGGGTGAGAGTCTCGGCCATTCCGAAAAAATAATAATCCCGGACTTCTTTGATATGCTGTAATATTTAAAATCTATTTATATGGTCATTTATCTTTATGACAACAGAATGGCTTGATGGTGGCGTGCTGCAAAGGTTTCATCGACATCGTGTATGGACTTCACAGCTGTCCTTACATAGACATTAACCACCAGGACAATGAAGGCAACACAGCACTGATGATTGCATCCCAAGCTGGTGAGTTTTACAAACAGGATACAAAAGAAAAAGTTTAGTCCTTGACTTAAAACAAGGAGTTTTACTGGAACCATTTAGCTGAAATGTTAGTTAATTCTCGTGTCTTTCTCTGCAGGTCATATCAACACAGTCATGTATCTCCTGAACTACTATCCCGGTATTGACCTGGAAATAAGGGACTGTCGTGGTTTCACAGCCCTCATCAAAGCTGCGATGACCGGACGCAATGATGTCGTGGCTACCCTTGTTATGGCTGGTGTGTAAGAGCAGAATACAATGAATACAACAATAGCTATCTGCTTTCTATCTCCTCAAAAGAAAATGTATGACCTTCGTAAGGGTATATTAATTGTAAAGCAGACGTTCATTGACTTTCTCAGGACTTCCGAATTAGGATCAACGTTTTATAACAAGTCTTATTTATCCGCCAATGACACAGACTTTTGACAGGGTCATACTTACACATGATTTTCCTTTCTATGATTATTATTAGATCTGTTTATTTTTGGAAGCCTGACGTTAGCTCATTATCCCGGACTCATACAGCTCTAAAAGAACAGCACCAGCAGTGAGAATAGCTGACCCCAGGGTTTACCTGTCCATATTTGAAGCTGGCTAACTCTGTTCGTGAGTCAACATGGCAGTGACGCCAGACTGGTTTAAGGGATCATTCTGAGGACATTACAACATCTTAACACAACCTGCAGTAATCTCTGTCGTACAAGTCCTGCAGGCTGGTTGGAGATAAGCCACCTGCAGAGATATGTTTAGAACACACACGTTTTCCTCAAATCCCTGCAAGTCATTATTTCTTATTCGCATTATCGTTAGAGAAATAAGTAAGACAGTAAGACAAATCCACATTCTGACAACCCAGAGATTATGCTTTGAATTGATTGCATTGTAGAACTTCAGATCAGAAGTCTCAGACTAATCTCTTCATCTATCAGTATCTCTCTTTAAAATCAAAACTAAAGGATGCTGTTCGAGATAAAAAATGAACTCTCGCTCACTTTATTTTTTTACTCTACTGTCTTTCTTTCCAGGAGCTGACATTCATGCAGTCGACTCGACAAAAGGACGATGTGCTCGGGAATGGGCACTGAAAACAGGCCGCTATGAGACCTTGCACCGCCTCCGCCGACTGAACAATCGGCCAAAAGCGGAGCAGTTCTGTGAGACTTATGTCCCTGAATGGCCTGCGCTCAAGGAGAAGGTAGCCAAGGCCACAAGTGAGAAAAGCACCACTGAAAAGATTTCCCAGCGGCTAAAAAACACGTTTGGGTTCAGACTTCCTCGTGACCCGGAGGACAACGGGGTCTTGGACCACATGGTGCGCATGACCACCAGTGTTCATAGTCCCCTAATTTCAACTGGATGCCGCCCACTCTGCCCCAAGAGCCCTCCAGAGGTGGGGAAAAGGCGGCTGGCTGTACCGGAGCTGGTGGGGAAACACTCAGACAAGAAGCTAGAAGAGGAGTCGGTGTGCCACACCAACGGCTCTGTGTCGCACATCATTCCCACAATTCACTCTGCAGAGTCCATCTCCACAGCATGCTGTGCCGACACTATGCGGCGAGGCAGCATCTTATCAATCGCCTCAAACAAAGTCGCAACCTCATTTATTCCTCGCAGCATGGCGAGAAGGAACAGCGTGTTTCCCTCCGGCTGCATTCCCAAGATCAATGTCAGCAGGCCGGTGGAGACAACGCCAAAGAAAGAGAAGAAGAAGAAAAAGAAGGACAAGCATTTCCTGGAACCACCTGTGTGGAAGTACAAGGAGATCAAGGATGAGAAAAAGAAAGAGAAGAAGAGGATGGAGGAGGAGAAAGAGAAGCAAGAGAAAGAAAGGAAGGCAAAAAGGGAAAGCAAGAAGGCAAAAAAATAGGGGTTTCAGGAATGAAGCACTTACCTGCTTCTGCAATTACATGCTGATGTTTTAAAAAATGTGCTCAACTCAGGATTTTAATCCCAAACCAAACAAATTGGAAACTATCAGTGAACACTGAACCCATAAAGAGGAACACTGGAAGTGAGAACTGCAAAGACTGTTGAGGAGTTTGAGGCTTTCAATTTAAAGGTTGAGACAAATAATATATGTATAAACATATATATTTTGAAATAGAATAGAAAATAAAGTTTATTTTTACATAACTATATATATTTGGTATAGACATATATTGCATTTATATAATCTAAAATGATTATGATTATAACACATGAAACCCACGTTCACTGATTCAGTCTCACAAGTGCTAAAGCTTTCATAGTATCTACCTCATCATTGACATAGACACTGTATATAAACCTGCAAAATTCCCTTTTGAGACATGCAAACAGAGAAATATACACCAGTATCATAGCCCATTTATATTACTAGCTCTTACTATATTATTTATTTTCTGTTGCATTTGTTGTAAGTCGACATTTGTAAATCGTCAGCATCAATACCGTACAGCCTGTAGCTAACGTGCATCAACGGATGGAGGATCAGTTCAATCTTTTTCAAGCTCCCTTACATTTTATGCTTTTTTTCTGATATTGCCAATAAAAATGCATATGATTTAACCCAATAATTTATTCTGTGAGTGCATGGACTTGTTGTGAAATTACTTATTAATAAAGGAAAGTGAAACATTATCAATTAATTTGCGTTTGAAGTCGAATGAATCAAAAATTTTATCACAGCAATGGATCCAATACTCAATGATATGATAAACCACCATCCAATTCTACATCATCAGCTGGATGGTATTTAGGTCTGTGCTACAAACCACCAGCTGCAAATATTATTATATTGCACAGATGTGATTAAGAAGTATATAAGCTCTTTGAATGAATGCTGGTGTACTGATGAACTGCGTTACGTTGACACGTGCTTCCATTCTCTTTAACCTCACCTTCAGGATTTGGTGCGGGGCCACTGGTTTAGACTGCATTCGTTTGAGCTTGGTGTTCCAAATGATTATATAATCAGAAGGAAAACAATGACAGCCGCTTCAATGTTGACGCTGATGGCTGTCAAAACGAATCAGACCACAATTGAAGTCCCCAGGGAGAATGTGTGGGTAGATGGAGGGGACAAGGAAGAGATGAACTGATGAATACAGAAGAAACTTACAGGAGCAGCCTTTTCTCACAACTACTCAAGAAGTAAGAGCCTGATGGCTATGGTGTAGAGGCAGCAGGTCCTGCTGGTGCTGAATAAAGGTCAATCTGTCACTGTGCGTGTGTATGGGTGAATGTGTGTGTACAGGTCTTTCTCAATTTTGGCCTTTCTTTTGGTCTTTCTTCATTTTGACATTGTGAGGATTTTGGCTCATGCTCACAAAGACTTGGTTTTAGGGTTGGAATAAGGTTAAGGTTAGGGTAAGCTTAAGGTAACAGTTAGGTTAAGTTTAAGGTTAGAGTTAGGTGAAGTTTAGGGTTAGGTTAAGGTGGGGTTTCAGGTTAGGGTTAAATTAAAGTGATGTCAAGGTAAATTTAGGATGAGAGTTAAGTAAAATTTAAGGTTAGAGTTAGGTCTAACCCACATATACGTGTGTGTGTGTGTGTGTGTGTGTGTGTGTGTGTGTGTGTGTGTGTGTGTGTGCGTGCTGCAGCCTGCTGGTGGAGCATGTTAGTAAACCTGGGTTAGCTCGCTGTCACCGTCTCGCCACATCTAACGTCAGCTAACCAAACGTGTCAATGCGATGAGCCGGGACTTTATTGACCATGGCTAACTTACGGATGTGGTTGGCCGTCGCTGTGGTGCAGGTGCTCCTGTACAGAGGCTCGGAGGGTGAGTGGCTCAGTCTTTGTCGGGGGTTTTCTTACATAAAGACGCTCAGGGCCGCCGCCGCCGCCGTCCGCGTCCAGCTGAACGGCTGTATGTAGTTAGCAGCGAGCTAATGCTAGCTAGGTTAACCAGCCTAGCCAAACGGAAAATGTAACCGAGCCGTAAACATGACACCATGTGAGTTTTAATTCATAGAAATGTCCGTGTTCTGTAAATACACGTCGTGCTGGTGTTACACGGCACACGCTGCTGATGTTGTGGGGCTGGTTAGCCTCGTATGTTCCTGTGTGTGTTCGTGTAGCCTGTCGGCTCAATGACTTGTTTCACTGAGAACACACTGTTTGTTTTGGAGCTGCGTTTCCTGAATACGTCCAGAGCGTGTTGTTGTCTCTCTGTGCATCGCGTCCATCGTAATCTAGAGACAGTGGACATGTAGCTTGCCTGATAACAACACGTTGAACATGTTCATACATGTGTCAGGGTTCCAGCTGCTCTCATGTCGAGTGGCTGTGCACAGTCGGACCTCAGGTGTCTAATGCTTTCATGATCCACGCACATACAAGTAGATTAGACCCTTTCTATACTGTTGTTATTATAATCTTAGACAACACCCAAATATGTCTATCTGACAGAAAAGCTGGAAAAACATATTTGTGTTTTTACCTTTTATAAATGATTGCAAGAATGAATTAACAACCAGAAGAGTTGCTGACTGATTATGTTTGATTGACTAAAGGAAAAATGTTTGTTGACAGAATAATCAGAAACAGACATTTAACCATTTTGGCACCAAATCCAACACAGTTGCGACAAAGTGAACTGTTCCCTTTCATTTCACCTGGTTTTTACAACCTCTGATATAGAGCCAGGAGCACAGTATAACTATACAGCTGCCCTAACCCTAACCCTAACCCGCCCCCCCCCCCCCCCCAGCAAAACTGAATGGTGTGAGGTATAATATGGATTCTAAATTCCAGCAGTAAAATGAGCTGTTCAAACTGTTTTGTCCTTTCCCATGTCGGAGCTGCAGTTTATTTTTGTGAATCTCCATTCAATCAATTTCTTCTTTAAAAACTCTCAGTAGTGTTTTGTAAAACGATCGGCCCAGAAAGCTGTGATATTTATAGCAGTGGAAATTCTGAAATGTCAGGATCTTTCACATTTAGTCAGCATTGATCTTCTTCCTTTCTGCTGTGGTTGTTTTTGTCTCACATTTGACCACACATTTGGCATTGTGCAAGTCAGTTTCCACAAAACGTGCTGCAACGCATCAATTTTATCTTTCAATTATATGACGAGTAGATGAGTTTGTCTACATGTTTATGGGGTTTCCACCACGTTGTTTTCTTCTGATAATCTGATGAATTCTGAATTAGTGAAAATGACACATCATGTTTGTGTCTCAGTCTCTTGTTTGTCTGATGACTCACAGCTGGTCATTTCTTCTCATGCCTGTTAGCCTGTATGTAAAGCTGTTGTTTGTATCATGAACACTGATTCCATGTCCAAAGTCTGTACTTCACTCTTACAGTCATGGTGTAGATGTACAAATTATCCATTTAATTTAAGTTGTCCTCATCAGTATCCTGAAAAAACAACACTACTTGTTATTAATCAGTGTCTGCTTTGATTTGTTTTTGTACTAGTATGGGAGTAGTACACAGAACAAACTGCCCTCTACTGCACATGCTGTGTACTGTTAGATCCTGTAGCACTGCAAACAAAACACACCAACCCAATAAGACTCTTAAATTAAAATCTTAATTGTCACTTCTCATATCTACCTGTCCTTTATACTGAAGGGCTGTATTCTGTATACCATGTATACTTGAACATTTTGCTCTACTGTACACTGTTTTGTTTTATTTTTTCATGCCATAGTTTAGTGCAAAACTGCAAATGTTCATTTTTGCTGATGCTGTTTATTACTGGAAATCTCCCTACTGCTTTTCTAATCGTTGTTCATACACTTGGCTGACTGTTGATGTTTTGTAACACTAAATTTGTATTATTATTGTTCTGTCAGGAAAGCAATGTTTTTCACACTGTGTAATACCCTCTGCCCATCTGTCTTCGCAGCTCTTTGGTGTAACTGCACCACTGCCCAGTGTGAGAGGACCGGCTCCCAGTGTGAGACCGATGGAGCCTGTATGGCTTCCACCTCCTTCATTGGCGGCCAAGAGCAGCACATACGTATCTGCATCACTCGGGACAAGCTGGTGCCCCCTGGACAGCCCTTCTTCTGCCGCGGTGCAGAGGGCTTGCTCAACATCCACTGCTGCTACACTGACTACTGCAACAGCATCGACCTCAAAGTACCCTCAAGTGAGAGCCGTGAAATGTCAAGCAGCGTAGACAGCAGATAAATCAGTAACAGTGAGGATCATACATACACATCACACACCAATACGTGCGTCACAAAGAAAAAGCACAGCTGAATAGCAGGAGTGAGGTCAAGAGAGAGAGAGAATAATCAGATCTTTTAACAGCATTAGGATCTTGTTAATGTAATTGTAACACTTCTTCTTCCTGCTTTTCAGAGTAAAAGCCTTTCAATGTTGAGAATTGAGTATTCCTTTGTGAAATAACTGGAAATGATCAAAGCTGAGAGCATGAAGCAGTTCATGTCTGTGACAGTAATCTTTCCTCTGTGTACTGGATGATGTCAAAATGTGATATATTTACCCTTTCAGTGACCACTGCGCCAGGACTAGAGGGCGGCTACGGGCCTGGTGGAACTTGGGGGCTGGTGGAACTAGTCGCTGTGATTGCAGGGCCGCTGTTCCTGCTGTGTCTGCTACTGTTGGTGGGTGTGTTCCTGTATCAGTACCACCAGAGGGCCTATAACCACAGACAGAGGCTGGAGATGGAGGACCCCTCCTGTGACCACCTGTACCTGGCTAAAGACAGGACCCTTCAGGACCTCATTTACGATCTGTCCACGTCTGGTTCAGGCTCAGGTCAGGGGACAGCTGATAATACAGCTGTTGTTGGCTGGCACTTATGTTGAAGTTTACACTAGTTTGGGGGATGACTGGTTTCAATTAATTATTTTTCTTATTTTGTCTGGGCAGGTCTGCCTCTGTTTGTCCAGCGGACTGTGGCCAGGACCATCGTCCTGCAGGAGATCATTGGAAAAGGGCGTTTTGGGGAGGTGTGGAGAGGACGTTGGAGAGGGGGTGACGTGGCAGTGAAGATCTTCTCATCCAGAGAAGAGCGCTCCTGGTTCCGTGAGGCTGAGATCTATCAGACAATCATGCTCCGTCATGAGAACATTCTGGGCTTCATAGCTGCTGATAACAAAGGTGAGTTCTGTAGTCACATAATGAGTGACTCATTTGAGGTTCTGGTATTTGTGTTTGGTTTTGTCTGTGTAATAAAATTTTTTTTTTTTCTCAACATTTTTAATACTCTTGTCTCAGATAATGGAACATGGACCCAGCTGTGGTTAGTGTCAGATTACCATGAGCATGGCTCTCTGTTCGACTACCTAAACCGCTACTCTGTCACTACTGAAGGGATGATCAAACTGGCGCTCTCAGCTGCCAGCGGCCTCGCACATCTGCACATGGAGATACTTGGAACACAAGGTATTGTTTGTATAATAACACATGGGCATTACTTCATTTTTGCAGGCTTTCACTTGTCCGCTTTAACACAGGAGCTCAAACACAAGCCCTTCTTTCTGGAGTAAGGAGTTTTAGTCACAGGTCTCTGTTCTATGACACATTTTAAGTTTCCTTTCTCATACATAGAAAGCAGGAGGAGATATCGCAGGTCAGATGTGTTTAAAAGGAAAAATGTCTTAAACATTAAGGCGAGGTGTGATGCCTGAGTAGAGCAGGCAGGAGGCAAGACATGATATGTTTCTTCAAAATTATATATGTGCTAATAAGTGTGTGTATCAATCAGGGTTTTTCACTACTGTCAGTGTTGGTTCTGAGACCATTTTGAAACACATCGTACTTGGCCTCCCCACCCACAGAAAGAAACAACACCTCTGATGTAACTGGATTGAGTAATCAGACATAAAGTGTCACCGCAGCCTGAAGAAATTCAGTAATGTGTAGTTATATTTAATACAAAGATGTTTGTAACGTGTTTTTTTATTCAAAAAGAAATGTAGCAAGTTGATGTGTGTCTCAAATAGCACAGAGAAGAGCTGAATAGATTGTAAACCTGTCAAGAAGCAGCAGAACGCATCCAGTGTGATGAACTCTGAAGTTTCTAAATGCTTTGAATTGTTTTCCAGTCACAGACTTTATATATTTAGTGTCTGCGTTTGTGGTCTCATGTCAACTGTCACATTTTCATTATTTTTAGCCGCTGCCACAGACACAGACAAGCCTGTGCTTCACACAGCATGTAATTGCAATCTGATGAAAAGTCGTGTTCAGTATATAATTAACGGATAATCTTTCGAAGCAGTTCTCTCCTGAGTCAGATTAACTGCCTGTTATGGAAAAGAAAAGTGCAGTTGAGGACTTTTCTTTTGTATTTTTACTAACCAAGCTGATGCCCAAATTAGAAAAAAAGCATATAATTGATGTTAATGTTTAAAGAAATGAATTGGATACAGAAGTATTACTATTATATTGTGCATTTGTGCCTTGATAGGAAAACCAGGCATCGCCCACAGAGACCTGAAGTCCAAGAACATCCTCGTGAAGAAGAACTGCACCTGTGCTATTGCTGACCTGGGTCTGGCCGTCCGCCATGACTCTGCCAATGACACGATCGACATCGCCCCCAATCAAAGGGTGGGCACCAAGAGGTCTGCGTCCACTTATCGCTCAGTCTTCCTCTCTCACATCTCTGAGCCCTTTCCTAGAACATTCTTTCATTCTGTACATCATGGGTGGGATTCATCAAGTGTGGGATTGTTTTTATGTCTCACAGATACATGGCTCCAGAGGTTCTGGATGAGACTATCAACATGAGACACTTTGACTCCTTCAAATGTGCCGACATCTACGCCCTGGGGCTGGTCTACTGGGAGATTGCACGTCGCTGTAACAGTGGAGGTCAGATTCTTTTCAGGGTTTTTTTTTTTATGGCTGTTATAAGCCTGGATCACAGCACTGTTCTGAACTCAACACTGTTCTGTGTCATCAGGTATCCATGAAGAGTACCAGCTGCCCTACTATGACCTGGTACCTTCTGATCCGTCTATAGAGGAGATGCGGAAAGTGGCGTGTGACCAAAAGCTACGACCTAACATCCCTAATTGGTGGCAGAGCTATGAGGTGTGACAGAGCAGCTGATTGAACTTAAATAGTTTAATGCATCCTGGAGCTTGTCTTTGTACTATTACTGTGGCCAGGGAGAGCCGATAAAATTGTATTGTTTTATGTATCAACAGATTTGTATAAGTGTTTGTAAAACGGTTTCCAGTTTATATGTGGTATTTACAAATTATCGTGGTGAGTGCATTGTTATTCAAGACTGGTTTTAAAAATATGAATTCACACATTTCTATCCAATACAGTCACGTGAAATACTGTGCTGCATTCATATCCTTGATTCAGTTCATTTTATAATGTCCTCAATTCTTAATTCTCTTTTCCCTCTCCCCCTCCTGCTGTTCCAGGCTTTGCGGGTCATGGGTAAGATCATGAGGGAGTGTTGGTATGCGAATGGCGCAGCCCGCTTGACAGCCTTGCGAGTGAAAAAGACGCTGTCCCAACTCAGCATTCAAGAGGACATTAAAGTCTAAGTGGAGTCAGCAGAGCACTGTGGAGGAGGAGCACTGAGCGGGGCCCGGCTCCAGACTGTAGGACAGTGAGACGAAGGCTCCGGGCCCTTCTCCGAAGAACGCACAAAGTAAGAGAAGACGATGGAGAGTGGCACTTTGTAAAATATTTGTCCATAGACACTCCTGCCAGTTTTGAAGCCACTTGATTTCTGACAAACCCTACCTCGCTTACCCAGCCAAACTACCAAGAACACCTTTCCTGTCTTGTCCACAGCTACTGCTGCCCTACCTGAACCTTTCTGTTCCTCTCTACACTCCATACTAACAAGGATCCTTGCGTTTCCTGTGTAACTGTATGCAATCAATAGGACATGTATTAACAAGTTAACATTCTAAAAATAAGTTGCTGATTCATTATGCTTGATAGTTGATGATCCAAATTCACTTTTATTGTCCTTGTAAGGGGTCAGGCTGGGAGGGTTAGGGGTGTTTTAGCTTATGTTTACCTATTCTGTGATTTAAGTGACTAGATCTAATATATATGGGTGTTTGTGAGGCAACTGTGGCTGAGGCTACGGCACACAGGCACATGACAACAGCTTATAAATCATTAGAGAATAATCCATCTGGTTCTGCTGCAGTGTTGTCGTTTAGTTCACTGCAGATTGCCACGTGCAGTTGAGACAGTTTGTGTTGAGTTGACCGAGGCAAGCTGTTCTAGAATTTCACTGGAGCATTATGGCCGGGCTGCACTGGACGCATGTGGATAGCGGATTCATTTGCTTTTCATCTCGATGCCCATGTTATCAGGTTAGAGTGGTCGCACTGCCCGTGTGAGCCACACATCTCAGGTGCATTTCACACATGCGAGCCGCAGATCTCTGCATTAGAGAATCGGGGTCTCTGCTGTTTTCACCATGTCCCGCAGCCAAATTACCTTTCACCAGTTTTCATTTCTACTTCTGTCGAATGTGTTACAAACATAAATATTAGCAACAAATCCTTTACCAAAGTGAACTACTGAAATATTTCAGGACCAGAAGATGCAGATGCATGCAGATGTTTCATACCATAGAATCCTGGTATTACATCACCTACATAGTCTACT
The DNA here is from genome assembly GCA_016785235.1 of Pseudorhombus dupliciocellatus. NCBI lineage: Eukaryota > Metazoa > Chordata > Actinopteri > Pleuronectiformes > Paralichthyidae > Pseudorhombus > Pseudorhombus dupliciocellatus. The sequence continues at coordinate 6,572,300 of JAFBJW010000090.1, forward strand.
TCTATTCACGGGAATACAGATGTCATACCAGAAACCTCATGTAGCAGCAGCTATCACATTTTCTCCAGGAACAACAGACCAATGCCAGGCGCAGCAGATCATCGTCACCGTACCCTGACGCTCACATGTACCCAGTGCGGCCCGGGCATAAGGACACCTTGCAAAGCATGATTTAGCCTTTCCCATAAACTGTTGTAATCCTCAGGTTGTCTTCATCAATCTCAAACAAGAGTTTTTCAGTTTAAAAATAGTTGAAGAAAATACACATTTAGAGATTGTTAAATAATAATGCATTTTTCTAGGATGGAGGATTTGACTTGTTGAGTGACAGTCATCTGATACTGTAGGTTTCATGTCCATGAACTTCTCAGTTGACTCGCTGGCTTCAGATCTGGACACTACTAATGCAAAACTCTACATGCAGCATGTTGCACAGTGGTATATGTAGTCTGTTTATATGACGGTGTCCTAATGTGAATGCAGCTGCTGTCTCTCTCTCTCTCAGTGAACCCAGAGCGTAACCTGCCATGAGTGTGTACACTGGCTCCAGTCCCTCAGATAAGCTGGATTACACAGATAAACTTTTGCAGCTGCCAATACTATTTACACTGTACATTAAATGCAAGGTGGTATTGTATTGTTTTAATTCACTTTAAACACTAACTCCAGGAATCTGAGCGATAGGTTTTGTTTGTTTTATTTCATATTGTCAAAGCATGACCAGTGTTCTTTTGCCCTCAGGGCTCATTGACCCTGGCCAAGTATAACTACTGCACATTAACTAGCTTTTTCAGGTGATACTTGTGTTTCTATATATTTGATCGATCCGTAGGGCATGTGATATATGGTTGAATCTCTTATACCAGCTTTTTGGTTGGTGGGAAGAAAATCAAAGACTTCGGTTTCAAAAAGAATCACGTAACAGTCCACTTTCTGACCTCTGAAGTAACATTACTGTATAATTGTCAAAAACACTGTTTGTTGAGGTTTTTTTTTCGCTCTCTGATAAAGCAGAGCAATATTTGATTTGATATCATATCCCCCTGCTGTTCCTTTTAGTTCACCATGCATTACCTCCTCAATGTGCAAACTGGATGTGATTTGTTTCCTTTGCGCTAATGTCGTCAGAAATCAATCTACAGTTTTTTTGTTTTCAGGAAATAGATGCACTTTTGTCTTTTGGTTGTATGCAAATGCAACAGGTACTGTTTGTGTGTATAGTCTGTCCCATGTTATTTGTGTGTGTAGGCTGTGAGTCCCTATATGAAAACCTGAAAGGCCACGATGTGCACTACTACTGACCTCACAGCATTAAAACCAAATTTATTCTCAGAATCATCTCTGCTCTCTGACTTCAGTGTTGATTTAAGATCGCGCCACTGAAAACGAGAATGTTTACACAAGGGCAGTCAGTTGCAGTACACTCCGGAGAGAATCAGACTTTTCTTTGGAATCTCTGGGAGAAGAAACTTAATACTACTGAAATGACTCAACACTGTCTCAAATGTGTTTGACCAGTACTTAATCATTTAGATTCCCTGGCTCACCTTTACTGTATTGTTCCAGTCTTAGGGGATGTTTGTAAGAAGAGCCAGACTGCACTTGATGCTGTAGTTTTTGGCTGGACAGCCTGGGAAGCTCTGCAGTTTAATATATGGTTGACTGTCATCCATATAGAGGTATGTTTGTCAAATTGTATTTGCCTTACAATGTTAAAAGATTAAACTGCATAGTGTATTTAAGGTTTTAGCACCTTGCTCCAGTAGTGGAATGTGAGTTTAAGAAATTGTGTTAACCTCCAGGTCTCTGTCCAGTTATAGCGAAGAGACAATTGTATCCATGTACAAACCCCTTCAGGACTTCAATCATGTATCTTCTAATATAGAGTAATAAATACATTGTTTTTCCTATGTTGTCGTTTTTCTTTTCTATAAATGTGCTTCTATGTTGTTTCTGTTGCCAAATGCTAACCAGTTATATTTGATATTCAGCACAAGATACACCCACAATTTACAACAAACTCCAAAGAACCTTTATTGCTCTCCTTTTAAATTATAATCTCAATGCAGATTAGTTAAAAAAAAAAAAAAGCATTTACATACAGTTGAACCTTTTAACATAGTTCACGTATACCAAAACAAAGTGTGTAAATTGGCCTATAATCATTTGAGACTTGTGGAAAGGCTGGTAGTTGCTGATTTTGATAAAATGATTCAATAGATACAATGAACAGATGAATACACATCAGATACTCTGACATCATCATTAACACTCACAACACACACAAACCAGGAAGGATTGATTGACCACTCGTCTTAAGCAATGGACCACATTTCCAAAAACAAACATACAAATGCCTTAAATTTGAATAATGCCAAACCCAAAGAGAAGCTAAAAAACCTGCAGGAAAAGAAACTTCTCTCTAAAGTAAAAAGTTACAATCCATGTACATTTACATACATGTGACAACAGATAATGGCAAAATATGGAAACCAAAAATATTTAGCGGCTGTACATGGAATACTCTGAATAACGGCTGTCTGTGGAACAGATGAATCAGTGTCGTTCTGGACTTCACCAACAGAGCTGACTAGTGAGTCTACAGTGTTGAATCCAGGTTCTCACACTGGTAGCTGTAGCTGCATTCCAATTAATTTAACTGTTTTCAAAGTGAGTTGAAGGAAAACATCCTGAAATCGGTCAAAATCTATTCTTATTTAAAATAAGTAAAACAATCAAAGTCTCTTTAATTTAAACTGAGGAAATTATTTGGAGACAGTGATGCTCCATGTTGTTCCTTTAGTGTTAAATAAATTATTTCCAAACTTCTTGAAAAGGAAGAATGTGGCCAAACACATACAGATACTGTAAATAGCATGTCCATCAATATGTCTTTGCAAATTGGAAGATGGTGGTCATTCAAGTTAAAAAAACAAAAGACTGACAGCTCAATCCACCACCTATAATGAAATAATTAAACTCACTTATATGGATGAACTACATCATAGTTGTGATATATAACAATGAACAAACAAATGTTTTATTGTGTGGAGTTGTCTTAGAACAACGAAAGTTAAACAGTGTTGAAAAATGACCCTTCGATTGGCTCAATGTGCGTCTGAATTTCAACATTATTCTAGAAATTAAATGCTGCCAACAAAAGGCAATACAGGTAAATCAGGTTTCCCTTAATATCCGATTTCTTATTTTATCTGGAAATAACAATCATCCTCATCATCAGGAATACTTTTGCAATCCATTAACAATCATTTGTAACAACACCCGGAAATGTGGGAATGCTACCCGTGGAGGCAGAAGTTTCTTGTGCTTCACATCTTTCTTAAAACATTCCTCTGGTGACTTTTGCTGAAGTGCCCCTTTGACTACAGTGATGTATTGCTGCGTTGCTAAAACTAGGTGAACTTCATATTTTTGCACAGAGGCAGATATTTTGGTGCGAACAGAGGAAACCTGGTTAGAAGAGATGGATGATGATACTCGGACCCTCTCTCGTAATTCCCTCTTACATTTCTGCCTTTGTTCCTCCTGAAACCATGCAGCCTTTTCTTGTGTTTATAATTCAAGCAGTGCCTGAGGACAGGAAAATCAAATATGACATAAACGCTTTTGGGGAGATTAGCTATGCTGATTTTGATGCTTTTTAAATACATTATCTATTTTTAATGTGAATGAGAGTCTGCTCTAAATAGCAAGCACAACTATACTTACCCTCCTCTCCATCGGTCAGCACAAGTGCCTGGAGAATATCTGAGAGTGAGACGATTCCCTTCACCACTTCCTGTTCATCCACCACCACAAGTCTGTGCACCTAGGCAACACAGAATAAGACCATGTGTTACTTTTAACCTACTTTCTACCATTGCCAAAAGAATGACTTGAGAAACTGACACACAACAATATATATTTTAACATGCAACTTTTTGATGACATGCATTTCACAAATTCGTCATTATATGTTAAAGCTCCTTCACAGTTAAACCAGTTAGAGGTGCAGTAGCAACTGAACACTGACATCCAACCCTCACCTCAGCCTCCACCAGTCTGTTGATGATGGCCTCCAGGGTTTCATGTCTGTTGCAGGTCAGTACGCCTTCGAAGTACTGAGAGCGGTGCTGCAAGGCTTTGGTCACTGTTATATCCAGGTTGTTGTACGTCTTCTCTGCTGCCAGGTTCTGGAGATAGACAGGCCCTTGAATTAAAAATCTCTCCTCTTCGTTAAAAGTTGTATTTTTTTAAAAAACGTTTACGAATAAATTAATGTTGAATACTCTTATTTTGTTAAGATGAACCAATATTTCTGTTCAAATAAAATAAGATGCTTGATGAATCAAGCTGGACCTTGGAAGGCAACAGCAAGCATTTACTATCCAAATTATTAACTGATTAATTGAGGTAAAATAATTGTTGTATTAACAAATAATGAAAATCTTAATTGCAGCTTAACATTAAAAAAAAAGAAACAACAGCAGATGGATGACAACTTACAATAACGTCAAATTTGGAGTATATATCCACAACTCGACCTGCAGGAGACAGACAGGCTCACAGTTGAAGAGGTCTCTTTTCATCATCGCGTCAAGAAGACAAGGGTGTAATTTCAAGCAGCCCACACACCTTTGTCGTCCACCACGGGGAGCGCTGACACTCGCTGCTCAACAAAAATACCCAGCGCCGTGTAGAGTGGTGTGTCTGCACGGACCACTGCTATGTTCTCAAAGGTTCCGATGTTCAGATCTTCTAAGGTCTGTCTCAAGAAGGAGGGTTTTGGCATCTCTGATATCTGGAAACAGGGACAAGAAAACAAATGGTTGAACGAAACTGTAGACTTCTGCAGTGTTCGACTGAAAAAACACTGGCAGAAGTTTTAGTTTTACATTTTGCAATTTTAAGTGGTGGAGGGAAGCCGATTGGACTCACAAAAAGCTTCAGGAACTTCAGAATTCTCTTGTGAGTGAGAATATAGAGTGTGTTCCCTGTCAGGGGATCGATCACAGGCAATCTGTGAATCTTGTTCTTCAGCAGAGACGAAACTGCATCATACAAACTACAGTGAAGAGAAAAGAGAATCAAGTTAATTTAGTTATACAAGACTTATTAAATACAAATAAAATTATCATGTAATTTACTTTACTGTGGTTTGCGTTTTTCATTATAAAAAACAATCACTGTTGTGGCTACAAAACTTCATCCAGCCCTATCTCAGCAAATTTAGTCAAAAAAAGCAGTGGAACTAAAAGTGTTGTGTTGATAACTTAATGGTGTTTTAACAGCCACAGAACGTGTTTACATAAAAAACAGGGGTGTTGACTTTAGAGACGTTGAAGGCGGGGACAGTGGATGACGTCTCTGCAAACAAAAAGGCTTTAGGCTACTGTGCAATGGAGACAAAATGCTGATGCATGAGCATAACTACTAACCAAGCATTTGAAAACTCACCTTGCACTAGGATTTATGCTAACCAAGGGCTTGAAAGAGTCTTGAAGGTACAACTCTGTTAGAACATAACATACAACACAGTTAACCTTCGGGGTAATCAGTGTATATGACAAGAAAGATTGGACATTTGATCATTTTCACCTCTCCATGTTTCAATTTTGTGTTCTTCCAACTCATATATCTGGACCTGAAAGATTACACAGAGAGGTTTTACTCCAGAGGGAAGAATAAATAGGTCGAGATGAGCTCTTCATGGGCATATTCCGCAACATACATGCATCACTCAAAACACTCCTGATGACAAATTAAGTTTAAAGTGTGCTATGTAACGTTAAGCATCTTACCAATGGAGATTTGTAATAGCGATGAAGAATATTAATGAAGTCTGTGATGGTTAGCATACCTGCAGAGGGAATTAAGAAACATTTAATTATTCATTTCTTTAATGTACTATTTAAAAAGTGAGATTGAGCCAAATGAAAACTACACTTACCAACAAAGCATTGCTTCTTACTGTCCCACAGAGGAGCTGCCCTTACGCCATTAGAAACCAGTGCAAAGAATGCCTTCTTCACCTGTGACAATAATTACAACGAAGGATTCAGTCCCCAAAAGAGAGAAATTGGGGAGATGGGAGGTGAATGTCAATGGTGGACGAAAGACAAACAGCAACAGGAACAGCTGTGTGACCATCACATTAAAGCTTAGTCGTAGTGTTTGGGGTTTTACCTGAAGCGATGTGTCGAACACAACCAATTTAGAGCTGGTGGGTACGAGGTCGTAACACCGGTGAGACTTCATAAACCTGGTGTATACATTGTGCTCTGGGTCTGAAAGAATACATGATATGACGTAGTTCATTAATTTTAAAATGTCACCGTTTGTCATTTTGGGTTCTCATATGAGATGAATGTACAGTGGGTATATAACCTTCAGTGACTGGGTCCTTTTTGCCCTCAAAATCATCAGTCGGTACTGGAATCTGAGAGAGAGAAAGAAATGTCATTGAAGCTCAAATGAAAATCATGCAGATTTGACTTTTGCCTCCTCTTTAAAGATCTCTCCATCGACAGATCCACTGTGTTATTGCCCAGGACAGACGAACCAACACACAGTGCTTCATAAAATGCGAGTGAACTGCTGCGGCCAGCTGCTCACTTCAGTGAACCACTGTTAGCTACAAACAGCTGTGTTTGACTATAGCCCCTGTTTATCCTGTTTAAATATATCTCACCATCATGGAGTGAATGAAAGGACTCAGGTTGTCAAACTGAACCACGGTGACCACAGTACAGTAAGGAACAGAACCAGTGCATTGACGTTATCTATATGTTAGCATTAGCTAACGTCACAGGGGACATTAGTAAGTCAGCCGAGGTGACTTTGTGTCTCGTTCTTTAAGCGTCGTAAACAGTGGGAAGATGTTGTGTATCAAACGGTCTGTTTTTAATTTGGCTCCGCTTTACACCGGTGAAGAGTCAGAAACCGTGTTCGCGTTTCTACTGTAGACCCTCCTCACGTCGGATTAGCATTACAGCCAAACAAGGCTAGCTTCTGAACTAGTTAGCTCATTAGCTGCTGCCGCTAAACACGACAGGGCGGTTCTAGTCAGTCCACCTTGTTGGAAAGTGTCTGTTACATGGCTACCGAGTTATACCCGCTGAAGTTCGCTGAATAACTTACACACTCCATGTTCCACCCGCCGTCGCGCCTTCCTGTAGCCGGTGTTGTATTTTAACTGGTGGGCATGGCTTCTGGTGATTTGTTTTCTTAGTTTTTCCGGTGCTGCAGACTCGGTCGCAGATTCGTCATTTACCCAACGCCTGTGTGTGAAGTGTACATAAACTGAAATAAAACGTCAATAAAAATCGGTTCCTGTCAATATCACACCAAATAACAATATAAACCATGGGAGCAAAATCAATAAATGAAAAAAAAACATTAAAACTCTGTGTCTCGCCAGATGACTCACCGTTTCAGAAAGCAGGGTTAACAAACTCGAGTCAAAACCTGAACTCTGAATTGACCAAATCTGAGCTGTCAAACTAAAGAGCTTCCGGTTTCAGCGCAGGTGTTAAGAATTAGATCAATCAATCAATCAACTCTGAGTCAAGGAAACCCTGAAGTAAGATCGTGCATGAGGACATCAAAGGCCATCATCAATGGAATGCAGATAACAGGATTCAACATGGCAACGGGTCAAACAAAGCCTCCTCCGCAGTTGAGTTGGCAATGACGAATCTACGACCGAGTCTGCAACAAACTCTATATAGTCTGTAACCGACGAGCAGCATCTGGACAAAAGAAAACAAATCCAGAAGCCATGCCCACCAGTTGATCTGAAACACCGGCAGAGCGTCGACTTCCGCCTGCCGGCAGAGAAGCGCATGCACGTTGCGGGAGCGCGCACAGCAACAGGGTGCAAACCGTCTTATCTCCAGTCCATGGGACAAACCTTAGTTCTAGACGAAGTCCATAGCACAGACGCCAGGGTACAGAGTGATCCCTGAGAGAAGGTGCCGTGTAAAAACTTAACAATCTCGTTTCTTGGTGCTTATTAATAATTATACATGATCCTATGTCTATTGTTCAATGATTTATTAGTTTATTGCAAATCTGGAAAAATCCATAAATCTATAGATGTCACTAAAGTCTACATACTGAACCTTTAGCTTAATGTTTTATATATATTAATTTGCTTTTATAACTAACTTTGGTCTTTCATTTCAAATGTGCGTTTGATATTATGTGTAGTATTATTCTTCTTGCACCATATTCATATACAGCTCACCCTGTCCATATCCACCAACTCATTTTCTTATTTTCTTACAGGCTGTATTTATAGGCACTGACGCTCATCTATCGATTACTAAATCATAGCTCCTAAAGCAGCACAGTGGCAAATGAGTAACAGATTTATTTATATACAAAACTGTTTACAGCAAGATTTCTGAATCAACATTGACCCACAGGGGAATTTTGGTGTTCAGGTACACAACACCACCTGCACCCATAGTATCAAAGTAACAGAAGGGGGATGGGGGAGGGGGCTTTAAGAGCACCTTGAGTCATAAAAGGAAGCAGGTGAGGGAGTTTGAAGAACTGTAAGGCACAAGACACAGCATCACCAGCTTCTGTTCGACCATCATTATCTACTTACTCAGCAAAGCACTTGATAAAAAGTTACAATTACCCACTACAGGTAGGACATGACAATTGTGTGTATGTGTGTGTGTGTGTGGGGGGGGACAAAGTCAACAGTCTGTGTCATGTCTCTGTAAGGCTACAGGACCTAAGAGAAAATTATTTATTCCGCAAGTGTGTGACAGTTCTCATGCAAGTCATCAATATGAATTAAACGGGATGGATGACATCCTGAGTTTTTAGAGACCAGCATGAACCGTCATATCAAAAATTAACAATGGCTATCATTTAACAGGTCGTACAGTGTTAAAATGCAATTTCAAATTGTATTATATTATAATGCAATTATAGGTGTATGGTCTACTTATAATGAAGGGAAAGCACACCTGCATCACTCGAGATACAACCAATAGTATCAAACCATTTTCTACGATTCTATTTATATGGTATAAAAAGGGTGAAGTGATAAATACCAAAGATCTGTTTCAATTTAATCCTAAGAAACAAGGTGGGGTGTATGTATGCCTAGAAGAAGAGCTTAAAATATTTGCTGTTAAATATACAAATAGATGCTTCCGCAGTTCAAGAGTTCATTGGTGTGCGGTACCTGAAGAAGAGTTAATAAAAATTACAGTGAGAAGAAATGTGAAACCTGTGACATTTCTTTTGAGAAACTTAACTTGGGGAAATCCACCAGCTGTGAGAAATAGTACATTTTGACCACCACATTTAAAGCAATGTGAAGTGCGGCTCTCCACCAAAAATAACATCTTCTTAATACACCAGTCCCAAAAAAGGAAATTTTTAAACATCAACTTAAGAAATAAGTTAATGTAAAGTAGTTATGAGACATAAGCCAATGATGTCTCAAACACAAGATTTACAACTAATTATAACCCTTGTACATTCATGACAGTTAATTGGGACAGTTTTAAACTCAAAACTCAGATTATGCCTGGTCATAGATTACATTTCATTTTTTTAAAGAATGTGTTCACTGAGTACAATTTCTCCCTGTGGTTACAGCATGTGGGGATTTGTTTGTCAACGGTCTGAGCAGTTTCACTCGCTCTGTAAATCAGTCTGGTATCATAATGGATCAGAAAAAGTTCCACTGCAGTGTCTTGGTGTCGATGAGGTCACGATTGGCAAGCCGGTGAAGTTGTGCCTCCTGTCTTCAGTGAATGAGCTTACTGATGTCCTGGATACACGGTTACATGACAGCACACTTCCTCTCCTCTGGGGCAACATTTCCATCAGCTTTCTCCATCTCCAAAATGATCCGCTTGAAAACCTCCACAGCAGTCTGTGGTGCAAAAAAAACCCGTTGTCCACATAATGTGAGTGTTTGTCAGGAATACTGCATGGACTACACCAGTGAGTTGAGTTCATCACCTCATTCTCCTTAGCGGAGGACTCCATGAATGCAGCTCCCCAGGAATCAGCCAGTTTCTTTCCCTCGTCTTGTTTGATAACCCTGGGCAAAATGGAACAGACACCATACTTAACTAGAGTGACTCTGTCTTAGTCTGCCGAGCTCCAAAAAGCACATAAAAATTCACTTGCTCCAGATTTGTAGTTGGATCTGCACCAAATAGGACACACTCATTAATATCAATTGCCTAAATGTGTCCAATTCATTTCCTCAGGATTAATTAAATAGTCCATGAATAAAGTTGAAAAACACCCCAACTTGCAATGCTCACCAAGTTTCATGGATATCTGTCAAAAAAAGACAGGTCTGAAAACATGACCTCCCTGGCAGAGGTTTCTAAGATTGAATCAAAATAAAGGCAACACAAGTCTTGATGGCCTGTTTACACTTAATATGGGACTAATATGGAACCTTTAAATAACAACGCTAAATAACGTCTGAAATTGTTATCGGTGTTGTGTCATCCAAACACACTCGTTATAACACACTCCTCATGATTACCTTTCCATGTGGAGATCTTTTTTGTTCCCTACAAGAACAGTTGGGACCCTGAGAAGAAAAGCACATTCTGGTTAACTTTGAATGAAGCACACATTGAGAAGCACTGTATCATTAGGATCAAACAACACTTACTGAATCTTTCCAACCATGTCTAGCAGCTTGTCATGGAGAATCTGCACAACTTCAAAACTGAACAGACAACATCAAATTACTTCTAAAAAATATATTTACTTAGATAGAGCTCTGTCATACGCTAACAGAACCTTAAGAATTCAATAACAGCACCATAAACAAGAGTCTTGATATTAACCTTTTGGTTATCTCATTATGTTATAAACCACTATATGTCAAATATATTACACTGGATGACACTGTTGGTGTACATGAGTTACACCTTAGCACAGATGAATACAACAACCATTTCCTCACCTTTTCATGGAAGTCACTGCATAGACCAGGACATAACCATGGATGTCCATAGAGTGGGACTGTGGAAAAATTGAGTACTCATCCTACAGAAAGAGGAGGTATAATTATCCCATTGATTATGAATGTTGCCAAGCATGGCCTAAACGAGATGTCAATAGGAGCACATGTTTCGACAGTGCCTTAGATTACATAATGGAAATGAACACATCAAAAGTGTTGACCCAGACTAGAGGTTTAGTGCTTTAGTCAGTTGTGGTGGTGGGAGATGAACTTACTTGTCCAGCTGTATCAACCAGCTGCAGGTTGAAGTCTTGGCCATTCACACTGACCATTTTGTTGAAGGCTGGGAGGAGATCACTTAGTTAATTTAAGTATTTCCTGGCATTAAGTTGGCTAATTGTCGTTTTCTCTATATCAATATTCAAGAAACGATCACATTGTAACATCGTTGCTTACTGTTTTCAATGGTGGGGTCATAGGAGTCAACAAACTGTCCTTCCACAAACTGTATTGTGAGAGATGACTTTCCTGTGCAGAGGAAAGAGACGTGACTCTGTGGTTTCCACACACACATATTTAGCTGAAATATTAAAAAAAAACAACCTCATCCTCAAAGCACAGTCCTTTAAAGTAGCTGTAAGTCTTTTTTTTCCATATTTCATTACCAAATCCAAGTACTGAAGCATTTTCTGTGGTTTATATCAGAAATCACATCTATAACATCCATAACTTTTAAACCTAACTTTACCAGACACCTTTGTTGGAAGTTCCCCCCCGAGCTTTAGACAAGCTCGCGTTTGACTAAAGAGTAGCATGAGACCTGTGAGGGGTCAGATATTTCAGTCAAAACGTGGAATTGACTTGCTGTAAATATGACCACAGACCTTGGCCTTTACGTTTTGATCAGCGCACCCGTGTTATCTTTGAGTGGACGCCTGAGCTAACTTCATTTACACCGAATCCGTGACAGCCAGCAACACATTGCCACGGTTCTGTGGCGACGAAAGGGTCCTTTCGCTGCGTGTTAGTAGTCAACTGCACAGCAAACACACATAACACAAAAACACACCAACAAAAGGTGAGCTAGCCTGGCTGCTGAGAGTCAGATACACTCGCGTGGAAAACAAAGCCAGGGCATTAGCATGTTAGCTAGCCGACTAACATTAGCTATGCACGAGCTCGCGTGCTGTACTCACCTACAGACCTGTAACCTATAACAGCAATCTTTCGGTATTTTGGTTGAGGCATCGCAGTGGCAACAGTGATCGGAAGGTAAAAAGTAACGTAGCGCGCCGCCTAGTTTCACTGTCGAAACAAACTTTTATCGCCACATTCGTCCCGCGTCACGTGACAACAACAAACTTTTCAGAGCTGCCGCTCGAGCTCTCCGCTGGGCCTCGAGCTGGAACTTCAAAGTTTGACTAGCGCACGAGCGACTTGTTCTTATATCAACAACGGCCCCTTCCTGTACACAACACGATCCCCGGCTGCGATCGGCGACTTGGAAAAAAGGAAAATCGCGTTTCGACAAAAGTTGTAAACGACAAGAAGCGACGTGCGAGAGGTTAAGACTCGCGAGTCGGGCTAACGGAAACTGTCATTGTGTAAGCACACCGTCGTAAAACAGCGTCACGTCAGGGCTGACATGAACGAGCACCGCGGCTGGTGTGTACAGTAGAGGTCACTCTCTGCGCGCTCCTGCAGCCACGGCATGTGTCAGACCCTGTGGCAACACTGACCCTCACAGCCACAGACTGTAAACACTCTCCACTGGAGACACCATCAGACAGGAATTAACACGCCGACCTCAGCTGAGCTGAGTGGGAAGAAAGATTCAGACACATAACTATTCCACTGGAATATTTTGAGTCATTATACTGTTTTTGCTGCCTGAAAATCCAATAATGTATAGTGATAAATGTAAAATGCGGAGTAGGTGTATTAAGTGGAGAGTTTAAACAATTGTACATTTTAAAAAAGAAACATAGAGGGGATCATGTTGATATAAAAATAAAGTAAAGAACTATTCATACAATATAGATAGGAGAGAGCTACAGAGAATCTGTTCGCTCTGTGTGTTCTCAAGCAGAGCAGCAGCTCATGTGAACCGGTCTGATGCTGCTGCTTGCTCATAGGCTCCCAGGCAGCTCGTCTCAGGATAGCACCGGAAATGATAAGTAGCTGGAGGTAAATGCTGCCGGGGTGATGCAGCCGTCATAAACAGGCAGATGAAAATACAGAATAACCTCACTGAAACGGCTCTGACAGGGACAGGTAATGCAGCAGCCACCGGGAGAACCGGGGGACCGTAGATGCACATTTGTAGTCGGCTGTCTCCGCCGTGCTGAGCTGTAAATTCCACTTCGAGGCTCCTGGTAGAAGACGCTAGTTAGCTAGCTAGCGAGTCATTAGCTTGCTAGCAACAGCACTCCGGGCGACGGTGGCTGCCATAGCAACGCTTTAGGAAACATTGGCTGTGGCGGCTAACTAGCTTGGGCAGCAAATGCTAATTGTGGTTTGTTATGCTAGCGTCAAACACTCAGTCGCGGAGACTCCAGTGTCCATATTAATGAGAGAGCCCACAAGTCAGTGATGTGTACCTCGCGTCATCACGCGCAACACAAGGCTGTAACAGCCGTGTTTCTTACTCAGCTGTCAAAGGTGCCAGCAACGTTCTGACGTAGAGTTGAGCTAACGTGGCTAACGATAATTTCCATCACATGAGCTAACGTTAGCCGCCCAGGCCGACCCGTCAAATTTACCATGTAAACGCTGTCAATCTGCATTAGGCACCGGATTTGTGTCTCGTTTGTCTCGGAGGATCTCATCGTCTCACCACTAAATTATTTCCTCAGTATTGTCATGACTCGGTGCAATTGTTCGAGTCAAGCAGCTGTTTCACTGTCTGCTTTTAATATTAGCACCATCACTTAACACTCATGTGCACCTATTAGCAGAGCTCAGATTGATGCAGTTATTATCGACGTAGTTCTAAATCCACGGCCTGACATGTTAACAATAGTTTGCTAACATTCCAGCTAGCTGCTGGTGTCTTCATTGTGAAAAATATTTCTTTAGAAATTATAGTGATTTATATTTCCCCTACGCACATCGAGGATTTTTATTTGATAACGCTATGTGACATTGGACCAGCTGGTATTCTGGAAGGAGGTGGCACTACTGTTGTGCTGTTTGACTGCATTTTTGCACAAGTGAATGTATGTGAGCGATTATTCAGTTTGATCTTTAACCTCTGACACAACTGTCATTTCAGTATTCTCCTTGAACTAGTATGGATGTTGATGACTGCAATGGCCGGTCTTATATATCAGGTAGGACGGGTCTGCTTTTGACTAAATGCACTTGTGTTTGAATGTGGACATGTTGCCCTAAAACAGATCTTTCTTGTTTTTGACTGTTTGCGATGCAGCAAGCGGAGACTCCTCGATGGAGAGAGAGTTTTCGGGGGCCCTTGGAGGTCCAACAGTGAGCACCCCGAACAGCAAGGAGACCTCTCCTAGTCGCTCCCTCAGTGGTCAGTGAAAAATCATGTATTAGTTCCACAATGGTTGATCAAATCCCAAATAGTTTTATGTGTCTCATCTTTATTTGTTACAGATAAATAATCAAGTTGTTTGTCACTTTTACATGTTAGAAGATTGTATGATTGCTTCATTATTCAGAATGCATTTAATATCAGTTTGAGATTTAAAAAATATACTGGAGAGGCAGTACAAGTCTAGTCACATAATGATATCCAAAACTATTCTTACTCAGTTGTATATTTCCAAAGTCTGGAAAAAGTTAACTTAATCAGCCTGTTTAAGACATTTTTTCATGTTTGCTCTTGCACCCATAGCCAACTCCATTAAAGTGGAATTGTACAGTGATGAAGACCCAGGTCGCAGTACTGAAGATGAAAGAGGGGAGAGGGTGGAAGAAGGTGGGACCGAGCAGGGATCTGAGGGTGTCGGAGGATACAGGGAGCTCACCAATCCTGAAACCATACCATCTGGAGCAACCAGGCTGCCAAACGGAAAGCTCAAGTGTGACATCTGTGGGATGATCTGCATCGGACCCAATGTTCTCATGGTGCACAAACGCAGCCATACAGGTGACTTAACAATCAAATGTTTAATTTTGTAAACAAAATAGGTCAGATGTAAAATTTTTCTTTGTGATTATGCCTTTCAAGTTTGTTGATTGGATGTGCAGCTCTTGTAATTGTAATGTAACTGAGATATGGGTGTTAAAACAGTGATTGAGACATTAAACGTGTACAAAGAGAGGTTGGGTCAACAGATTATACCTTTCCTCAGGTGAGCGACCATTTCAGTGTAATCAGTGTGGGGCCTCCTTCACCCAGAAGGGTAATCTGCTGCGACACATCAAGCTGCACTCTGGGGAGAAGCCCTTTAAATGTCCCTTCTGCAGCTATGCCTGTCGAAGAAGAGATGCACTAACTGGCCACCTTCGCACTCACGCAGGTAGGACAGATTTATTACCTTTATTTAAATGATATAATAATTGGCATGTTAAGATGGTAATGAGGCTCTATTACCTACTCTCTCCCCAGTGTCCTCTCCAACCGTAGGGAAGCCGTATAAATGCAGTTATTGTGGCCGCAGTTACAAACAGCAGAGCACCTTAGAGGAACATCGGGAGCGCTGTCACAGCTACTTGCAGAGTCTGGAGTCAAAGCAGCCATCCAGTGCTCAGAATCCAGGTATGTGTTTTATGACATTCGTGGACATTGCATATCCGAAGTGAAAAATCTTTTCTCACGTGAGAGGGATCTAAATCATAGTATAGTTCGCAAATATCCAAATGGATTGTGGTAGCATCTAATGCAGAAACAGTGGTGTAGGGGTAACCCCCCCAAATTTACTTCACTTTAACTGTTTATCTAAAATGTGGTTTAGATTTTCTATCGACGACCAGCATACCTCTTTTTCGTTTGGGATAAATGCTGTCTGGGTAACAAGAGAACCCCAAAAATTAACTTATCAATTTGTTTGTACTTTGTGCAGGAGAGGAGATGAGAGAGCTAGAGTTTATACAGGACTCTCTTCTGCAACCCTCTGCAGACAAGATGGCATTTATTGATCGGCTCGCAAACAGCATCACCAAACGCAAGAGATCCACACCACAAAAATTTGTAGGTGAGCATTTGGTCTCAGTGTGGATGGGTTCAGGAAACATAGGAAACAGCATTGATCGCTTGAACTGAATACCACATGGATCAGGACGGATCTTTTTGTTCTGAAGTGACCAACAACTTTCAGGATTTGTCCAAGTTTCATGATTGGTTGCAGCTTACCACCAATCGTTTGGTCTGAAAAGCACTGATTCACTATTAGCTGCAGGACAACTCAATTCATTAAACTGCCATGGGAAAAAAAAAATCCTCAACAAGGTATCAACTGTTTTGACATTCAAAAAAACCCCAGACAAGCTTTCCAAATTATGAATCTTTTAACTATTGTTTCTTCCATTTTACAATATCGTGCTTTATCGTGTCCTGACACAATACAATGTTGTGTCTTTCTCAATTGCAGGACAGAAGCACATACGACTCAACCTTGGAGATGCACCTTATGAGCTCAGTGCTGGTTTGGACAAAGATGGAGAGATGCACACAGGAGAGCTGGAAGCTCCGCACTTTACTGGTCTTGGAGGAGAGTACGCAGGCATCGCAGGTAATGGAGGAAGGGTTTCAGACACTCTGAGGCCTCTACACCTTCCCACCACTCACCCGTCATGTCTGTCCGAACTCAGGCCGATCCACGGCTCCTCTCACGTCCCTGTTGCTCTAGGTCCAAGGCTCGATTGTACAGGGACGGGAACTGGGCTGGGAGCTGCAGGTGTAGGGGGAAGGGAGGCGGCAGAGGGCCACGAAGACCTGCCCGTTGGTCGAAGTCACGCACCCTCGCCTAGCAACGGTTGCCAGGACTCTACAGACACAGAGAGTATGCCCGATGAGCCGTGCAACAGTACTGCACCGATTGCAGCCCTGCACAGTAACAATGGCCATCATCTCCTCTACTCGAACAACCACAACCCAGTGCCTCCTCCCATTGCACACCACAGGAGTCGGGACAGACACAGCCCCAGCCACGCCAAAGAAAGGGAGGTGGAAAGACAGGTCGGAGGCCACTCAGCCCCACCGCCTCCTGTCCTCGCGCCGACTCCCAGCTCACCTACAGCGCCCTCCTCCACTTCCAGGGAGGCTTTTCGGGTGGTAGACAGCGAAGGGCGGGCCGTGCGCTCTTTTCGTTGTGAGCACTGCCGCGTGCTTTTCCTGGACCATGTCATGTTTACTATCCATATGGGCTGCCACGGCTTTCGCCAGCCTTTCGAGTGTAACATCTGCGGCCACCGCAGCCAGGACCGCTACGAGTTTTCTTCTCACATCGTCCGCGGAGAACACATCCTTGAATGAGGAAAAAGGGGCTAACGACTTGCTTCCCCTAAAGCTATTTTTACACTGAGACAAGGACCTGGCTGGGTTTGGTCTGCACACACGATACAGAGGCACTGATGACGCGAAGAGGCGCTGGTACAGTAAGTATGTACCAGCAGATATGATAGAAACTCCATATGCATGTTTCTAAATTACAATTTTTACCCGTATCATTATCAAAGCATTTCAAACATTATCTACTGAAAATGCACTTTCAACAAATGGTTTTGTAAAGTAGATAAAGAGCTGTTGCACCTTTTCACCCACAGATGTGCCTTGCTCCAAACTCTAAACCTGATGCACAAATTCTAGTAGACAAATCAGACTTTTATCCACAGCATGAAAACGTTCCCTTCTTGTGCACTTTAACCAAAATACCATGAAAGAAGAACAATGTGAAAGTGATGGGCTGGCCTACGGACAGATCAGATATAATCACCTTGTCGAATCTCCGGTTCAAATATTACCTAACATCCTCTATATATATCTTTTTAATTAGGGGGTTAATCAAGAACAATGAGTCACTTTTCAAAAATGCAAACTCAAGTGCAGACCAAACTCAAACTCCAGGTCCAAGCTGAATGGATGTGTTTTGAGGAATTGTCCGTGATTTAGCAACGCACTTTTGTTTTTGATGGGGTTTTGGTTGACAGATCTGAGTGAGTGTGCGTGTGTGACAGTGAGAGAGTGAGAACAAGGACCCCTGTGTGTTTTTTGGAAGTAAGTTGACCAAGTAAGCGGGAAATGAAGGCCTTTCTTCGTGTGGATGCAGACTGGGGATGTGTATGAAATGTTTAGTTTCTTTTCCATGACTGCTTTTGTTGCACTGATACCTGCCAGAATATATTAATCATATTAAACTATTTTATAGAATATTACCGACCGGCACATTTCTCTCAAATTTGAGAAAAACTTATGGAGGGTTTCTCTCACTAGGAAAGTATCACTGCCAGAACTTTAGAGATTACTCAGAGGTTACAGGATCTTAACAAGTCCCAAAAATAATCCATGGCGTCATCAAGCTGCAAAGCAACACTAATCTTTTTATTTTTTTATTTGACATTCAAACAGGAATTGGTTATTACTATCTCATTGTATTGTGCCTTTCTTCACCCTGATCGAACCCTGTTGTCTAGACTGAAAGTCACAAGCTACCAAGTCTTATCTGGATGATGCGTTATCTACTCGATTGATTGATTGATTTCACACTAAAGTCTACGACTTACCACTTTGTACAATATTTAGCCGATCCGATCAGATGTGTGATTTGTATTAGTGCTGGAAAAGATGAAGAATCAAATCTGCTATTTAATCAAAGACTAACTGTACCTGACAATAGGCTCGTGCTGCTACGACATAAGTGAGTAGACTGTAGCAGTTTACTACATCCTCACAGGTTAAATCCAAAAGTAGGTTGTATTTGCTTTGTCTTTGAGCACGTCAGTCCAGTTACCAAGGCAACCAATGATCCTGTCTTGGTTAAAAAAAAAAAATGTTTAAGAACGAAAAAGAGAAACGCGACAGTTGAAAGAGCAAAGTTGGCCTGTGATTCTGTTTACATGTTAAAATAACCGGGATGGTTGTTTTAGATTCTTCTCATTAATATTCCACTTAACTCACTTTAAGCACAATAAATTGAACACATCCAGCAGCCAACATGTTTAAGATCACAGAATGTGGATGCAAAAGTCAGTCCCTCTGTTGATGAACAGGACAGTCAGCAGTTCCGAAAAATGACATTGATCTCCACGTGTCCAGTTTTAAATGAACTATAAAGCACGTTTTGGACAGTAGTTAAAAAAATGACAAAACCTATTAAAGTCCTCAGCTGAATTATGTTATATGATCCACAAAATAGTTTATTTAACTGAATTTTCTTAATAAATGTATCATGTTTAGATTTTATTTAATTAAATACATCTTTTCTGCATCTATAAATTAAAGTTTAAAACTTGTTTTTAGCCTACAGAAGAATCGCTGGAGGCTTTAAATGCTTCCGTCATGTACTGAATGAAGTTGCTTGGATTGTGATAGTATTGGCGATGTGCAGAAGCTCCTAAAATGGGAAAAAAAAAGTTACTTTAGTTTATTCTCTGCATAGCACCAAATAACGGTTCCCTCGTGGCTGAGGCAAAGAACCACTGCCTCCACCTGTTAAGCACTTTTCCCCGTTAGACTGGCGAATTGAGACTATTAGTTATGAAGAAGCTACAAGTGAGGAACCTATTGTTTTTAATACTCTGAAAGAAAAATAAAGAAGATGTTAAAATGATCTTCTTCCTTTAGTTCAGCTGTAAAACA
This sequence comes from Pseudorhombus dupliciocellatus, assembly GCA_016785235.1. Taxonomy (NCBI): domain Eukaryota; kingdom Metazoa; phylum Chordata; class Actinopteri; order Pleuronectiformes; family Paralichthyidae; genus Pseudorhombus; species Pseudorhombus dupliciocellatus. Next base: position 6,592,030 of record JAFBJW010000090.1, read on the forward strand.
TTAAATGATCATTTGGTGAGTTCCTTGTAATTTTGCAAATGTGACAAGTTTGAGGGATGTTTACAAATGTGTTTTGTTGTATATTGCTGTATGAGATTGAAGGAGAAAGAATCACTTGTTGACACCATGAAATGTGATTTTGTTACAGTACATTAACCTGAACAAGTGGTCAAAATGCTTTTTCCAAAGTTAGAATTACAATTGATATGCCTTAATATGTGAACACAGCTGTCATGTGAGGACACAAATTGCTTTGTAGATTGAACATCATGTTTTTCTGATCTCTAAAATCTTGTTTTATTGTGTGAGGTCCTCAATGAGTTGAACATGAAGGCTGATACCTTTGTTTTTTATGTTTGGGTTCTAGATTGACATAGATTGTCTCAGTGTTAATTACTTGTTTCTGTGTCTAGTCAGTCTCATGCTTGCTTGTGACCTGTTCACATCAAACTCTGTTGGGTTAGGGGTTTACTTGCCTTTCTCCCATGAACAACTCTGGGCTACAAGAAATATCTTGACGAAATTCAGAGCCAAAAATAGGTTAAACTAGGAAAAAGGTGAAATGCTGCCTCACTCATCAATAATCTTTTACCCAAGGAAAAAACAGAGTTGACATTTCCTGTACCCTAGGGGGGCTGTTTTTCTGATACAGGAAAAAACGGTCAAACAAAATAAAGGCCCACGTCTGGTTATTTGGTTGATGTAATTTCTGTGAAGTAGACTTTGGCTGTTGTGCCTTTAGCCTGAGGTATTTTCTGTACATCATTGCTTTCTTTACTGTTAAAATTCTCAGTTTAGAGTATCAAGTTTATTTTGTTAAGTGCTGCACATTAGAAAAACATAATATTATGAACTTTTTCACCCCCTTAAGTTTCCCCCAAAACATTAAGTGATCAGCGACCCGGCCCTGGACCAGGTGTTTTGATTTTAACTAGACGATCACAGATCAGAGTAACTTGCAGCTTGGAGCCAAAGATGGATCAACCTTTTGAGGAAAAAAAAAACTGTCAAGCTTTCTCTTTACCTGAACCCACAGCCAGGAAGTTGAGTTGTAGAGCAACAAATACTGTAGAAATATAGATTAAGTCCCTTGTTTATTCACTGTCAAACTGCTTGAAGTTGCGATTTCAGCAAAGTAGGTTCGAATCCGCTGACAGCCCTCTATATAAGTTGTGAGTTTGGACATTGTTTAGATATATTTGTGTGCTACACTGGGCAGTAATGTGCTTCTGAACCTGATGCATGTGGTACCAATGCTGTTTGCTCCTGAACCTTCAGTCTCCTCTGTTGCATTCTGAAGGACAACCAAATAATCTGCTCCAACCCAAGACTATACTAAAGAAAATAAACCAATGCTAGTTTTGTGGTATTTTGTTTTCCCTGTTGCACTATTTGCTCCCTCTGGTTTTACTCTTTAACATTCCCCTCCTGTAAATGGTCTGATATTGCTTTAAGTAACTGCAGAGCCTTTTCAAAATGTATCATATGTAATTATGCATTTGCAGAATTTGATCTTAAACCACTGTAAGTTTTGTACTGTAAGAGTCTATTCCAAATAAAAAAATACTTGACAGGCCTCTTTTCTACAACTATGGTCAGATAACAACCACACAACACATGCTATGAAGAATGAGTGTCAGACGTTCTGTTTTGTAAAGACTTTTGTGTTTATTCTTCAGGTGTCAAAGCATCTGCAATATCCGCTTTACATGGGCTTTGGAGGAGCTCTTGGTGCACCAGCCTGTCAAAGAGAAAACAGACAGTTGAGATTCATGTTATGTCATCGCTCTGAAAGTAAAACATGTAGCTCATTACATTGCTCATCAAACTATAATACATTAGTTCTGATGGTTCTTTCCCTAGTTTTACTAATGTCACTAGCACTATGCAACAAATCCTTGTATACGTAGCATCACAGGTCATGTAAGAAAAACATGCAGTGGATTGTACTCACAGCGGGCCTGAACCTGGGTGGTGGGGTACGGTCTTTCCTGGCCTCACAGGAGCGGTTCCTCACCACTTTGCTGTGGATGGCACAGCTGACGCAGTAGTGCAGCTTCACATAGAGCTTGGGAAGAACATATGCTGCAGAGACATCAGACAGGAAAGGTACAGATGAGGACGTGCTGCCACATCAAAAAAAACTCTTTGATGGACATGTTTATGTTGAGTAAAGAAAGAACAAGTGACACTCACAGTCAAAGACACTGGCCTCTGAGATGTCTCTCACAGCTGCAGCCTCCACTATGTTCCTGATGACAAACTTCTTGATGGCTTTGTCCTTGGGGACACAGCGGGCACAGTTGGTGCAGCGGATGGGCTGCACGTGCCCACGGCCCTTCTTGGCGCGTCCGTTATTCCTCCTCTTCTTAGTCTGTGAAACAAGATGACAAAGTGAGCACAAAATTAATATTCTGATAAAGGAACAGTTATTTGACAACATGCAAAACAAATGCCAAATTGAGCAGCAAAAGCTGTTCTCACACAATATCACAATTTGCAAGACCACTTGAATCTTTGAATTGATATAAAATGCTCAAGCTCGTCTGGACAAATAATGACTAAAACAAACTGTCCTTGATATAAGGATAAGATTCTTTAAACATTGTAATATTTGAGAAAATCAGCACTAGAAGACTCCAACATCAAAATACGTTCCGTTGGATTAATCTGATTACTATTATAATTACTCTCTGTTCAGTGGTTTAATTCAGTCTGTCAGGAAATGACCTGAAGCACCTCAGGTAATCCTTTTCAAAAGGTCCAGCTTAATCCAAATATAATTTTAACGATAGCAAAGCAGGACAGAATTCTTTAATATATTGATCTTCGAATGAAATGTATCTCTGGTGAATTTGCTGTCAACTGATAGTTTCTAATGTTTCCATAGTGGGAACTTGTTTAAGTAAGATACAACATTTCGGCAATCGCAATAAATAAGAATATACTCGTTATGTTTAAGAATTGAGTGGATTACTACAAAGTGTGATTTAATTCAGGATAAACTGTCCTTTCCACCCTCACGACATTAACCAACGGTGAGCATGGTTAGCCGCGATGTCCAGAAACGACTACAATAAAAAGCGGTTCTAACAATCACGTACGTCTTAATTGATTTTAGTTATAGAATAATAGAACGTGGTGAAACCCCACGTGTTTTTAGAGCCACATCTCTTGGGTTTCTCTGCGCTGTGGCAGCGGCGGCTTCCTTCGTCTGCGCACGGGAACGCATGCACAAAACGGCTAGCCTGCTAACAGCTAGCATTAGGCCCAGACTCCGGTTTAAATCATTTGGGCCGACATTAACCATCGCTTCTCCCCGCTGCGTGATTGTATGTATGTTTATAACGCCAAGGACGAAGGGATATTCCAGACAGTTCGAATAAAAGCAGAGTTTATTCTGTTTTCAGCACACGGCCTCACTCATACACACTCACCATGTTGCACGGGAAGCTGGAAAGAGAACCGGAAGAGGTTGTACCGCGAGAAGTAGTGCAACGCGCTCCGCCCTCTAAATGTCCACATCAAATCACGAGTAAATCAACGTCTTAGTTTATTTAAAAATCAACAGAAATATAATGCTTGGTTTAAGATATAAATAAACAAACAATTTCACGAAATTCTTAAAAACAATAAAGCATTAAGAAATATAGGTTGGCGGAGGGATATCAATGTAGGTACATAGTTTTTATACCAGCCGTCACCTGAACGGGCGGGGTTCGCTCCAACTGTCTGTGCTTCACTACCGCCATGTGAAAGAAACGAGCCTCGTCGTGCTACGCCGGAGCATAAAACAAGCACACCCCTGCCCTCGTAGCCACCGCATAGTGTGTTAAAATAATAATAAATAAATAATAAATAATCGTGTAAAATGCAGTAAAACAATACATCCAAGAAATGAAATAAGCTACTTTAGGTCTTTTTCAAATAATATTTGTAGTAATGATAATGTATATGTAAATCCACGTGTTGTCTGGGCCATACAGAAATCAATGGTATATGGTATATACCTCTACTTTATAGAAGCATCTACCTAACAGGTGGTAGAAGAAAAAGAAAATACTCAAGTACAAGAATCGGACAGTACATTATTATTATTAATTTTTCAACCTTTCGTGTTGTATTCGTACACCTTAGTTATCTTTGGTTTGACCAGAAAAGAGAGCAACAGTGGAATGAAAATATGTGTGCTGCGTGAATACAAAATAAACACAGAGGACAATAAAGACAATTTAAAAACTTTTCTTTTTTTATTTAAATAGTTCTGTGTCATGTCTTCATTTCTTCTTGACCTTCTTGTCCTTGGCCTTCTTCTTGCTCGGTTTCTGGGCGTTGGCCTTTGTGTACAGGTAAAGTCCCACCAGGCCGAGCAGAGTGGGCACCAGGGCGAGACACACCAGGGGGAACACATCATTGATCATTTTCTGCCACGGCGTCTGCTGCGTTAGAGAAATCACCTCCACCTCAAACTCAAGAGCAGCATCACCTTGGACAGATAGAGGTTGAACATTTTGTAAAACACACAGTTAATATACATTTATACACTTTCCCACTGTTGTAATTATTCACCAGTTTATCAATCAAACTTTATATTTGTGACCACAAAAGTGTGTATCACAGTGGGTCTGGTAAGGTCATAATAAGATGTATCCTAACATTTAAATATTGTGTGTGATTGTGCTAACTGATGACATCTAAAGCTGCACAGTGAAGTGTAAACATTGGGGATTTTCTACAAATAGACACTGTAGAGTAAAGTCTACTGCATTCAACACCAATTACACTGTTCAATAGGAGATTGTATACATGTTGCTGAATACTATGCATAAAGAAATATTCTTATTCAAGCTGTGTACTGTCTGTGTGTATGTGTCCAGTACCTGGGATTGTAGGAGGGTATCCTTTTTTTCCATAGGCAAGGTGAGAAGGAATAGTGGCCTTGATTTTTTGCCTGATTGAAAATATAAATAAAACACAATCAGAGACAAAGGCTTTTTTTCTATCACAAAACCATTCACTTTGGTGTTTTTTGCGGATCGCAGCCACTGTTAAGCTTATCTTCTGATGGACCTTCAATTCTTTCTTACCCTTCACACACGCCAACCAAGCTTTGCTCCAGACCTGATAAGAAAAACAGAGTCAATCAGCACAGCCAGCACATGTCCTGCCTTGACAAAGGCTACACTTTATCCATCCAACACACAGAGACAAAACTATAACATGTTAATTCACCTGCAATAACTGTCCTCTTTCCCAGCTCAACAACCAAAGGGTCCCGGGACAGAGACGAGTCGATCACCTTTCCATCCATCAGTTTTCCCTGAGCAGGAAGAAAAAACATTTATTCAAAAACATTTTTTTCATCATATCATATCATTTATTTTAGCTAAATCTTATTAGATGGGGGGAATGTAGCATGTCTGAAAAATAGGAGGATATAGAAAACAATTTGAAAAAACTACATACAGGAAACAATTTCAGGTGTATAACAAAAGTTTTGTGTGTTTTAAAGACCATGATTCTAATACAATAACAGCACGGAACATTAAAGTGAAGTGAATAACATAAGGCCACAGAGCCGCTACAACACACTGTGATGCTGAAAACCACTTATAAAACTGTTAAATTCCTGAAGATCAACATGGGTGATGATTGAAAACCACGAGCCTCCAGTGTGATCCATGGGCGCGCGTGCACCCACGCACACACTACACTTTTACTGCTGACGTGTTGCGCCGCCCCATTGCTCCATAGTATGAGCAGAGAGGACCGACTCCATGCAACCAAATACAGCTAGAAATGTGTGTGTTCTGCTCAACCAGCCGCTGACGTGCCCACAGATGTGTGTATCGTTCCCCCTCAGTCTGTGGATGAACAGACACCGTGTGTCCACACGGCTCGTGCACATTAGCTGCGGTCGTCATCAGCAGCAGACTCCCTCACATCCACTGATCCTTGCACAGACGCGCACAGATTGTTGGTGCGGTGGGGCCGTGTGATCGTGCGTGTCTCACCGTATAATGGATCTGCAGCGTGTCCCCCATCGCGGAAAGTACCGAGCAAGTCTCTGGTTCCACCTTTGGATCAAGAGGAAGAGTTAGACCGTCAGAGCAGTGCATTGATTCAGCGGTGTGTGTTGTTGTGTTACAGCTGCAGGGTGTGTGTGCGCGTGTCTCACCAGACTCTCCACCTGAAGCTCCTCGGGTGCGTTGTCCTCTCCACAGGTGAAAGCTGCGAGCAGCAGCAGCAGCAGCAACACGCCGCTCTTCATTGTGAACTTCTGCAAAAGAGAAGAAGCCATGAGCCGCAACTTCCGCGTCTTCTTCTTCTTCTCCTTCTCCTTCTACAGAGAGCGTCACAGTCGGCCTGCCGCCCCTCAGTCTGTCCAAAATGGCTCAGCAGCAGCCTAATGCTGATGTGTTCTAATCGTGGAGCGATAAGGACTCGCAGCCCGTGGACGTTGTCCCACCACCTGGGTCTCCCTCTCCCTCACTGAGCCCGCCTCACGCATTCCGCCAGCAGCATCCCATCAGGCCAAGGGAAGCGGAAGCGGCGCCGTGCGCGTGCCGAGGCGCTAGGGGGCGCTGTTGGTGCAGGAGCAGCAGCACGCCACGTCTCTGCTCGCAGCTCCTGACTGTGGATGGGGAAGAGGAGGAGGAAGAGGGGGCTTCAGCTGGGTGGAAACCTGCTTTTTAAAGGGACAATTCGCCCATGAGCCACTCAGCACTGTGCTGGTGGAGTGTTTGGGTCCACAAAGATATTTTTGGAGTTTCAGAGTTGAACAGCGATGCAGTCAAATCAATATGATTGAAGGAAGTGGTGACTTGTTTAAACTTAAAAAAACAACATAACGTCAGTGAAACATCAGTGCCGTACATACTGCACACTAGGTGTCGTTCAAGTGACTTCAAACAAGGTCCTTTCTGCCCAGCACAAATATCCTCTCTGATTCACATGCAAACAGATACTACTTCAACATTGCCCTTTCTTAATTTCCACTTCATCATAAAACTTACCACTACTTCACACACACAAGCTGGTGTGATTTGGAAAGCGTTTTGCTCTTGTTTAGCTCTTGGAACCTGAGATGATTGGCTGAGTTAAAGTGAATGCTGCAAGCCCAGAAGGAAATGTCCAGCCATGTGTGAGGTGTTGGGGTGTAAATGCAAAAAGTGACTATGCTTTAAAACCTCTGGTATGCATATGAACAGATTTTGTGCAATTCATCAGAGCCCGTAGAACCCAGTGTTTTCACAAATCAACACCCTGCCAGATCCAACAGTTTCAACCATATGGATCATTATTTAATGCGCTTATTTGCTGCTGTCAGTCAGCTGTCTAGTTTATCCCTCTTTAAGTCATGAGTGAAAAAGGAGACCTGGAGTCTAACTGAGTTTTGATTGAGATATCCTTCATCTCTCCATCAGTCCCATTGTTTGTACAATGGACTGAGCTGACTGTCTTCGGAAATAAAACTATTGAGTCAAATCTGTGTGGTTATTTACTCGTCATAAAATAAACGAATAAAATAAAAACTGCAGCACCTGTCAAACCAAATGTCAGGTTAGGTTTTGACATCCGCTCTCGCGAGATCTCGTTTGCTGGTGAGTCGGAAAACTCGTGAGAGGTTTAGTGGAGGAGCCCTCAGCGAAGGTAAGTGAGGACACTGCCTCCGTCGAACAGATCGAATATACGTACGTACCCGTGGACGATAAAACAACAGTGTGCGTGCGTGCGTGTGTTCCGTCCGTGGCGGTCGCGTGGCCTCGGTGTCCCCCGGTCTGAGGCACCGGGGCTCGGCTCTGTGGCAGCGGGACGCCCGCTGAGGATGGATGTGCGGGGTGGATGCTCGCCGCTAGCTACCGTCACGTCTCATCGATTCGGCGGTTAAAACTAACACGCACTGGAACGTGCGAATGGTCTTTATCAAGAACACGCGATAAATAAACGAAGAATTGCGGCATTTCTATGTGAACAGGAGCGGGGCAGTGTGCGGGGCCGACACGGCTAACAGCGGCAGGTTAGCGGTCTCGTTACGCACCGTAGCACCGCCGGCTAACGTGAGCCGGCCGGAGTGGCACCGGGGCTGGATGAATGGGTGTTCTCAGAGGCCGTGCTGTCTACCAGCATCACCCCGCGGTGGCAGAGTTTGGATCCGGTGTTCGGACCCGGGGTGGTGGGGGAGCTGCTGTCAGGGACAGGGTCCTCTTCAGCACCATGGACAGTGATGACGAGCCTCGTCCTCTGTGTCTTATCTGAGCTCCTGTCTGCAGGGTCAACACATGAGGGATGGCTGGAGACAGATGTGAACACTGATAGCTACACTGCCACATAAGAGTGTGATCAAAATGTAGCACCATGTTGGCCATCGTCCATGGTTTATGGTTCTGTGCACTTTATTTCTTATGACTCTGCTTCCTATGAAGTTATTGAGAATGTGTATTGCCCTTAGTTTGATGAGTCTGGTTTGTTGTGTGAATCATGCATCCGTTATCTACATCTATTCTGCTTTGAGGGCTGCAAGAGGAGCTGGAGCCAATCCCAGCTGACATTGGGCATGAGGCATGTCATTATTGTATATCACAGGGCCAACATACAAGAGACACATTTTGACTCTCACTCTCGCTCCATCAGTCTACTTAACCTAACCCTGATCCTTGTTTCTTTAGAACTGTGAGGGGAAGCTGGATATCTCACATACCTGTGCACATAGAGAGAACAAGCAAACTCCTCACTAAAAGACCCTAACCTAGATTCAAACCTTTTTGCTGTGAGGTTAACCCACCACAATGCTCCCCTGAAGATGCTGCGTGTTGATCAGATTGGCCTGACACTGCTTGAAGTGCAATATTTAGACATCACACCGCCTTTCACCATGTCCCTGAAAGCAGCTAAGCATCATCTGGACTTGTGGGTGAAATGTTCTGTCCACTTGTCTCTTCCTCTGGTTTAGATCAGATCAACTGAATGTACTGTATGCTAGGCCTGGTAATATAGGACATTCCTGTAATGTGCTCTGAGGGCTTGGCCGTGTTGCGGGCTAACATTTTGAAGGAGGGGGAAGAAAAAAACAGCAACAGGGATCTGAACAGATTGTGCTGTAGCCTGGGGATCGTGATTCTGACATGCATCTCATTCCCCCTCTCTGCTGTGATGACTGTGAGCAATTAGCATAGCTATGCCCCCCTCTTTGAGAATGCATGCAGAGGTGAGATTTTAAGTCATCTTTCAAGGTGAGAGAGAGGGCTGGCTGGAGCATAGCTGCCACTGTCACTCAACAAAGGCCTCACAGACTAGTAATTCTGTTTTTGTTTTGATTTTATCATTCCTTTGACTTCTTCACAGTTTCTCTCTCTGTTTTTCTCTTCCAGCCTTCCTTTGTAACTTAGCCCCCTTCATTAACTGACCCAGGCCTCCAGCGTCACGGTTACTGCTGCTCTTTAAAGTTTCAAATCTCCAATCGGAATCATGGGGAACATTTTCGGGAATTTGCTGAAGAGCCTCATAGGTAAGAAGGAGATGAGGATCTTGATGGTGGGGCTCGATGCTGCAGGAAAAACAACAATCCTCTACAAGCTCAAGTTGGGTGAAATCGTCACCACCATCCCAACCATCGGTGGGTGAACAGAATACCAAAACGTCGTCATGTACATTCCAATAGGCCCCTGTGTTTGCTTTACATGTTGCATGAACTTGCTCCTGTTTCCAGGGTTTAACGTGGAGACGGTGGAGTACAAGAACATCAGCTTCACCGTGTGGGACGTGGGTGGGCAAGACAAGATCCGCCCCCTCTGGAGACACTACTTTCAAAACACACAGGGTGAGCCAAGCTAATCGGGGGCTAACACCAGACTTAAATGTGTCAGCGCCATTCCCTCTTATATATTATATATTGACTTTAGCGTGTTTTTTGCTGTTTCAGGTCTCATCTTTGTGGTGGACAGTAACGACAGAGAGCGTGTGAACGAAGCACGAGAGGAGCTGATGAGGATGCTTGCTGAGGACGAGCTGAGGGATGCAGTGCTGCTTGTGTTCGCCAATAAACAGGCAAGAAACCATTACTGTTCTGCATGTACACACACACATATACAGCACAGACAACAGGTTTGTTTTGGGAGAGTAACTCAGTTCTGCTTGTGGCTGATTTAGGTCAACTATATGACATATATCATTCAGAAATCGTGATTTAGGTTATGAAGACAGGACAAAGATCAAAAGATAATGTATGTATTATTTGAAGCATGATAAAACATTTTCACAAAGAAACCATAAAATAAAGTTTTGGTAAATAAGAATTTGGGATTTGCCCCTGAAGTGGATGGGTTTCCCTTCTTTCCACCAAGTTGAACTATACTTTCAAGCAAATTGGTTCAGTAGCTTTTGTGTAATTTTGTGTCGGGCAGTCATACAGACACAGCAGTGGAGGTAATAACTGACTGTACAAGGTGTTTCCCACAGTAGTGATTCAGTCACTTCTCCCACACACACTGAACCTGACAGACACAGAGAGTAAAGGAGATGTTCTCACATGTAAGACAAACGAAAGAAAACAATTGGACTTCAGGTGCGCACATGTCTGCAGCGAGGCAGAGACCAAGCAGAGAGCTAACCCAGAGAGCTCTTATGTTATTATGAGATGTTTCATGACGCATCCACAGTAAATGCCTACATGCTTAGCCGCAGGCTGTCCAGATTTTAGGGTCACACATAATTTCATCGCTAATCCTCTGGGACTGAGGGCAGCACTTTCTCCTCACTGACCTCTGACCTCTCCGACAGGACTTACCCAACGCCATGAACGCTGCTGAGATCACAGACAAGCTGGGCTTACACTCCCTCCGCCACCGTAACTGGTACATCCAAGCTACCTGCGCCACCAGCGGTGACGGCCTCTATGAGGGTCTTGATTGGCTGGCCAATCAACTCAAGAATAAGAAATAAGAAGTCATCTGGAAACAGCAGCCGGCAGCTGCACCCATCCACCTTTATATTGATTTTATTTCTGAGAATGGGGCTGTGGGACAGGAGCAAGGGTTTTGGTTGGCCGGTGCAGAGAAAGATTCAGGGTCAGGGGGAGATTTTCAGATTTTTTTTTTGGCTGTTATGGTTTCAATAGTTTTCAGATCACATTGCAAAAAGATTCTCAAATTCTCTCTATTTCACCACTCACACTCACACATGCACTCACCAGAACACTAACCCTTAGCCATCACAGAAACTTGCTTTTCCTGTGTTCACCTCTCGTCCTTAGGTGCAGTGTACCGTGTTCATCTCTGTCAGTCGTCCATCTGAAGGACTTTTCTGTTAGCTTTGACGTTCCTGTGTGTTTCTTTTTCCTTCTTGTCTTGTGGGAGCCAAGAGAACAACACCATCATGTTTCAGGTTGCACTTATTTTTATTTTTCTGAGCAACGCAGAGGCACTTTGATACTCAGTGTACACATGAAATGTATGTGTTCTTGCAAGCGGCGCAGACACGCGGTTACAGTCTCCTTACTGCCTCATTTTTAAAAACCTTTTGATATCTGTGGCATCTTTCTAACACTCCGCACGTCAGATCCCAAAGTGCTGAAGCCGCCCCTTTTGAAATCTTTGAAAGTGCGACCGCCTGACCTGCATGCGCCACGGTAGCTGTCGCTTTGCCCTTTTCATCCTCTGAGCTGCATGGATGTTCACGCTGTTCGTCATGTTTCCTCAAATTGGCCGGATTGTGTTCTGGTGCTGCGTGCGGTTGGGACGCAGAAACCATCGTTCGTCACTTCCTGCGTATTGTCATATGCTTAAAACTGTGTCGTCAGCTTCGTGGTCTCTTAATGTGACATCAGCCTATCGGCTGACCGGCTCATAAACACAAGACCAGCATAGATGCTGCACGTATGCCATCTTGTTTTTGTCCATGTGAGTCATTCAAACTGCTTCAGGTTGCTCTCACTTCACGCGTTTTTGTCTCCTTGCATATTGAGGGAGGGGGGCAGGGGTTGGTGATTCTGTCACTGATCACTTTGTGTTACTGAATGTGAATATTGCAGATGAATCTATAAATGGCTACTGAAATTTATTTGACATGGATTTTCTTTCGGTTACTGTGACGTGTCAGCAAAATAATGTGACAGAAAGCAGATTTACATGTGGGTGTTGTAGTTTCCCCAGATTCATCAGCACGTCTGTGGCTCACCTCTGAATGGGAGACAAGTCACTGCGTTGCCCCTGATACCAGCAGAATCCACCGATTTCTGTCAGTCCAACATGATTTGTGTGTGCCGCACCTGGGTACTGCTGTGCTACATACTGTATATTCACTCCAACCTCCAGCCAGTGCATTGTTCTTATTCAGTATGTTTTATCATTTGGGTTTTGTGGCCTTATATTTTGTCACAACTTCACATTGTATTTCTTTGAGCTTGTCACATATACAGAATGATTTGCAGATTTATTTCTCTGAGCCCTCAAAGGCAGGTTTGCACCAGAGTTTGAGGCGAGAAGGTTTTGTCCGACAGTATCGTTTGTTTTGCCAGTATACTTGATTCATATATGATGGTAGGTTTCTTTGGTTTGTTTCTTGGGGTGTAAAGAAACTTTGATGTAAACAGTCTCTGTGAAATAATGATGATCAGTGCGAACATAAAAATAAAGAAAGGCAAAAAAAAAAAAAAATAGATGATTCATTCTGTGCTGTTGCATCTACACAAGTAGATTTAAAAACAATGGCGGCTAGATGATTCAATGCAGAATGCATGGAGACGTGTGTGTTTGTGATGTAAGACAACTGCTGTGTCACAAATAAACCCATTTTCTGTATGGTGTGTCTCATCGAGTGTGAGTGAGCTGATCAACCAAACCTTGAAGTCAACACATTGAGGGCAGACAATGACCTCATGGAGGCTGTTACAGGTTTCAGCCAGAAGAGGGCAGTGTCTGACAGTTTGCAGTTTGAAATTCAAAGTTTCTTGAAAAGGCTGTTTTCTGTTCAAGGCCCGGGCCTCTAAGCTCTGATTTGCACAAGGAAAAAAAGGATCTGCTAATCTCAGCAACCACATCTGAAAATTCCTTGAAAGGTTCAGTGTGTTAATTTCTGCAGTTAAAAACATGGCAACTTGTGTGTGTGTGTGTTATTCACCAGGTTGCGTCTGAGAGGACATTAAGGAAAAAAAACAACAAAGAAATGTGAATGGCTTCCTGGTAGTGGTGGAATACCCATTTTCTGTATGGTGTGTCTCATCGAGTGAGTGAGCTGATCAACTTCAAACCTTGAAGTCAACACATTGAGGGCAGACAATGACCTCATGGAGGCTGTTACAGGTTTCAGCCAGAAGAGGGCAGTGTCTGACAGTTTGCAGTTTGAAATTCAAAGTTTCTTGAAAAGGCTGTTTTCTGTTCAAGGCCCGGGCCTCTAAGCTCTGATTTGCACAAGGAAAAAAAGGATCTGCTAATCTCAGCAACCACATCTGAAAATTCCTTGAAAGGTTCAGTGTGTTAATTTCTGCAGTTAAAAACATGGCAACTTGTGTGTGTGTGTGTGTGTTATTCACCAGGTTGCGTCTGAGAGGACATTAAGGAAAAAAAACAACAAAGAAATGTGAATGGCTTCCTGGTAGTGGTGGAATATTAACCATTTGCCTTCAACATCTCCTTCACCTTTGATTTTACACTGGCCTGTTCACACACAATCTGACTGTCTGCAGTGTGGAAACATTTTTCTGCCAGATTTATAATTCTCTGTAATTAGACCTGTCCAGAGAGAGAACAGAGGGGATTCTATTCTCTGTCTCTCTCCCTTTGTGTGTGTGTGTGTTCAGACTGGAGCTGCAGGCAGAGCCTGTTTGCTCGGAGTAGTTCAGCTGGATCTCCCACTCTTACAGGCAGACAACCTACGTGACACTTATGTGAAAAACCAGCGAGATACAAGATAAGAAGAAACCAGAGCAGGCTATATGGTTCATGAAGCTTGGACTGATTTTCTGAAAGTCTGAAGTGCAGCAGTAAAATCACGCGGCAATAAAATATTGTACATCTCCAGTAGCAGGGAAAAGGAGTGGAGGGGTCAAAGTTTCACTTCTTAAGCAACAGGTGCAAGAAAAGTTCCTGCAGATCATGATGTTAGGCCGAGTGACACATAAGAGGAGGGACTGTTTAAATATTTGTTCCCGTTTTATTCGTGGGCTTGAAGGGCATCCGTTTTTAAAGTTAGATGCTCCATTCTTTGTTGGCTCGGATTTGAGGGGGCAGAGGAAATGACTCACCCGCTCTAACTGTAAAGATAAAGACACTCACACCTGAAGAAGCCACAAGGCAGACATGTTCGCCAGGCTGATGCTCAATGCTCAAAGGATCGTTGATAAAACAAAGCATACCAACGTGACCAGAAGTTAGAAGACATTAATACATGTCTGCGGTTGTCATTCAAGAATCACAGTTCAGCGACTTTACTGTCAATTCATCAGATATCAGCTCTGTGGGAATCACATCACGATACATAATGAATGCAACAGTTTAATTGCAATTCCTGTCCCCACATGGTGTGGAAACCAGGAAATCAGGTTTAAAATTTCCAGTAAATGTGTCTATTTTGACAGTAAATTAGGAACAAAGTGCAAATAAAGCGGCAGCAGAAAAGAGCAGGTATTCATACACTAATGCATCTGTCATCAAAACTGCTCATCGATATTCTTCAAATGAAAACAGGAGAAAGTGATTTCGAAGGTGACCGAGTAAACTTGAGCAACTCCTCATCCATCCATTTTTTTTTTTATTCCCATCATGTCTTGTTCTCCACACCCAGTTCCAGATGCTTCCTCCCGGGGCGGTGTCTTGGCCTCCTCGGGGTTCATCCAACCGACACAGGGCGACGTTAACCCAGAGGCCAGCCGCCACACATCCAGGCCTGAAAGGCAAAAGCTGTCTCTCCTAAATCTGTCATGTTGACTCAACTTGGTCGAACTCGTGACTTTCCAAGGAAAGTAGTGTGAGAATTGCACTTTTATCTCAAGTCATCGTCACTGCATTGTATTTCAAGTTGTACAGTCTGGTGCACGCCGCGTGCTCGGTGTTACATCTGGATGGCTGTCGCTTGGCCCCGCCCAGATAAATCAGTGCGCGGTGTCAAGAGTCGCTCCCGCCCGTGATTGGCTGGGCGCTGCGCTCCAAACACGCAGCGGTGGCGATTCCTCTCACACAGACCGGAGCGGTCAGCATGTAAAGTTGCGGCTCAGCTAAACGCCAAACAGGGAAAACAATCAACGTTCTTCACTGTTTTTCATTTCCAATTCCAGGTCGAGAGGACGTGGGACGGAGGGATTTAAAGGGCAAACACTGCGCGGAAAATCCCGATTGATCCAATGGACTCTCACGGATTGAATCATTGGAGGACTCATTTGGATCACAAAGGGACATCTTCTTCTCGTTAGTATGACGGGGATGTTTGTTTAGAAAGCAGCAGGCTGCATATCTGACCGAGGATGACTGCTCTCATGAGGAAGGTGCAGGTGGTGCTGTGCGTCCTGCTGGTGTCTGCGCTCCAGCCCAGCTGCGCTCAGGCGCCAGAAGGTGGGCTCTCTCTCTCTCTCTCTCTCACACACACACACACACACACACACACTCACACACACTGAACACTCGTAGCTCTGATATAGGACAACACCTGTCCTCCTCCCTCACAAATCTTACACACAAACCAGAACCTGTTCTACACATGTGTAAAACTCGTTTGCTGTGACTCACCTGCACCTCTCCCACGATCAGGTGTGTGTGTGTGTCTGTGCGTGTGTGTGTGTCAACATGTTTATCCCAGTTGTTTCAAGGCCTAACTTTTCATCACCTGTTGACTGACAGCCACAGCCAATCCCCAAAGAAAGATCATGAATTTTCTCTTAAGTCACCAGTGGGGAATGTGTTACTAATGAAAAGGCAGCAATAACACAGTCCACACGTTCTGTTTTAAATTCATCATTTGAATGCTGAAGTTAATACTAACTGCTGAAATACCATACTAAAATACTCTAGCCATTTGTATATACGATATTTCACTTTGGAGTAACCACGGCAGAATCTTATTAAATGCTTTTTATTGTTGACTATTTTCCTTTCAATCCATTGATTGATGGATCATAAAATAGTACATTATTGAATGGTCATTCGTCCCAAAACACAAATAAACGTAGTTTGCTGATGACAGAAAAGCAACTTGTCCTCACAACAATTGTTAATGCACTCGGCAGTTATCAACTCTAAGAGATGTCAAATGAGCAGAAGAGAGGAAAAAATATTGACTCAGCCGAGTACTATATAAGTGTGTCGAGAGAGAGAGAGGTGTTTTGATTTGAATCTCTCTGTGACCTTTGACCCTCACACTCTTGTCGGGGGTCACCTGGTCAGTCAAGTGGCGAAAAACTATATGAACACAAGATCACAGATTTTTTTTTTTTAGGCAGCTGATGCTCAGATGACAGAGCCTCTGGCTCTCAGCGCGACACACACATGCACACAAACACACCCAGGGATGCGTAAATCAAACAAAACCATCTTGAGCGCTAATTGAATGCTCTTTCATCACTTTGCTTGGAGGTATTTGATTGTTATGACTTTGTTGACTCAATCTGTGCGCTTCTTTTTAGACACACCTGTGGTCCTTGTGCTGGTTTTAAATCACAACGAGTATGAATATCAAATAGAAATCAGATAATAGATGTCATTTGATGTCATAGCTTGTGTTGTGCACTTGCTGTTGTTTTGCTTCAAGTTGCACCTGTTGCTCATCAACCTTTGATATGATCTTATCATTTGTGATACATGAGGTGAACTGAGGCGTCACAACAGACACGGTAGTCAAGTTTTATAGTGCTGCAGGGACATTTTGTGTATTAAAAAGAAAAATGGTTTTCATGTTCGTTTGCACATAAATTCCCATACCTAACAAAACATGTTAACGTGAATGAAAAAGACAGAGATGTTGCCATTAGATAGAATATTCATTTTCATAATGTGCCAACAGGAGGAAAATAATCTGTATTCCATAAATATAATATATTCAATCATCTTAATTCTGGACCCAATTGCGTGAATTTATTCATCCATGCAGTTGTCTTTGGGAAGTCTTGAAGTCATCCCTCCACCAAGTTCTGTGGTTCCAAACACATACTCAGTAAACAGGAACCCTGCAGTTATCGTTCACGACAAATCACAATAGCTGGTTTTTGCTTCAGGGCTTTTACAGGTGTGACTTATAAAAACAAGTGCAGCATCTCATGGCAAACCCTCTGTCACTCCTGTGGCCAGAGCCCAGCGTTGAGCAACACTCTGCTGTCTGCAAAGTCAGGGCAGGAAGTGCTGCGCGTTG
Source organism: Pseudorhombus dupliciocellatus (assembly GCA_016785235.1). NCBI lineage: Eukaryota > Metazoa > Chordata > Actinopteri > Pleuronectiformes > Paralichthyidae > Pseudorhombus > Pseudorhombus dupliciocellatus. The sequence goes on from JAFBJW010000090.1 coordinate 6,609,361, forward strand.
GAAGCAGAAAGAGAAACCTGCCGTCTACTTCCCCCGAACGCAAACTCTGACTGAGAATACACCGTGAAGCAAAGCAGTTCATCTGCTCAGGTGTCTGTCATTGTGTGTGTGTGTGTGTGTGTGCTCTCACCTGTGAGGTATGCAGTAATCTCTGTCCACTCTGTGCCAAGTTTCTGTTTACCTCAGTCATCGCCTCAACTGCTTTATTGAGCTTGTTTATCTCCTCCCTCCATTGTTTTCTTTCTTTCGCACGCTTCTTTTTCCCCCCCCGAGTACAGAAACCTTGGTAACACACAAATGAAAATCACAGCAGAACCTGATCCTTGTTATGTTTTTTTTTTTTGTCATGTGATACTTTTTACACTTCGGCACTGAGCACAATGACACCTTTTTCTGCAGCGAGTTATTCACTGTACGTGACGGTTTTTGCTGGAATAATAATTGGGAAGGCCGCAGGTTCTGGAAAGAGGAGCGACAGTGAAGTGTCACTGCAGACAGAGAGAGCCTTGAGCTCACAGCTCGATGCTCTACACTTGTTTTGCACACTATTCAAACAGGGCCATTGTGTCCGTGTGTGTGTGTTTGCACTGATTCTAAACCCTCCGCCCCATTCCTCTTTCATCCATCATCCATCTGCCAACACAAGAAAAAAAAAAAAAAAAAAACTCACTCGGCCAGTCGAGCTCTTCGGCTTGGCGGACATACCGGCGGCACATACTGTGCTGTCTTTCCCCACAATGCATTGTGCTCGACAGAGTGCTGCGAATGCGGAAGATTCTTCAAACGTACGTGACAAAGATGTTTACGACGATTTCACAACAGGCCATTCAAACTGAGTCAACAGCTCAAGTCGTCCTGCTGATAACGCCGAGCTGGTTTGACTAAGGTGGAGTAGATAAAGGGCTTCAAGCAGCTCACCAGCACCAGCCACTGACTTCTTCTATTAAAGGGATTCCCAGGAGCAAGTTGTGGAGCCAGGCTTGATGTGGTGATATGAAACACAGTACAGGGGGGGGGGGGTCTTTTATAAAGTAAAATTCAATTTCATGAGATCAAAAGAAAGAAGCGAGCTGTCAAAGAACTTAATTTACAAATACATGCCCTCTCCTTTAACCTCTTAACTGTCCCATGATAGCTCATGTTCATCATGTGACGTGTGAGTCTTCTCCTGTGCATGAACTCTACGGACCTGCGAGAGACAGATCCACAAATAAGCTGATGGGCAGTCAATGGATAAGAAGCTTCAGACATTTATCACGCTAATTCATCCTCCAATGATATTTATATAATTGTAAATTTTTTTGTTTGGATTTCAAACATTTTTTTGCCTGCAATTCTGATGTCATTTGTATGATTTCACAAATATTACCATTCAGCAACAAGAAAACATGAAACTTTCGACTTAGACAGTGTTTGTGGAGAGAGAGCCTCGAGCAGCACAAGCTAAATTCCTCTAAACGCCATGCGGGGGGGTAATGATTTATTTTTTTAATTTGAAAGAAATGACCATTTAATGTTCAGAGTGACTTTCTGTGAACTCAATGTTCTCAAGAACACAATAAATGACTCTTATCAGGACTTTATGGATCAAGGACACTCATCGCATGAATGTCTCTCTCTCTCTCTCACACACCCTCACACACTGTGCTTTGAGGGTTAATAATTATTTAGCATACATCATGTGTGTGACTTGAGTTTGGTCTAGCACACATTCCTTGGGGCTTCACAACTGAAGCAACAATGACCATATTGTTTAGATTTAGTTATTTTGTTCATATAACGGTAGATACACGCTCAGAGTTAACTGGGTCACGATTGCGCTGATAGTTACGAGGTTAAAGAGTCACTTTTATCCAGTGGTGCGTGGCCATGTTGGGAGGTGTGTGGAGAACCTGGGACTGGTGCATGTTGTTGTTCCGAAAACAGCAGGAAGTAAAAATCAGTAGTTTGTCTCATTTGCCGTCACAGTTGTAACAGAGGTGCAGCAGCAACTGTGGCCAACACCTCACACAGCCTCCATGAACTCTAGTTAATGTTGGAAATGCAATTAATTCATTGTTGTGATAACAAATCTGAACACAACCACAACCACACTAACATGTATATCCACTTTCACCCTTCCATTGCTTCAATGTCCTCTGTGTAAATAACTGTCTCTAATTTCAAATGATCAGTGAAAATGAAGTGTGAAAGTGATCCTGTGATCGCTGTTGATGCAAACATGGTCAATTCATAATCCTGGACTGAAAATACTGGTTTGAAATGATACGTTGATTTACTGTACAAAGCATTTTTCCAATCTTGTCGCCCAATTTAATTCAAAGAGCTTTAAACGAAACACATTTGAGGGACCACATTTTGGATTTCAGCAGAGCATCGTGGTGGCTGATGAATCAAGTTTCCTGTTGTTGGGTCAGCACCAACAAATGAACTGTATTAATAGTCTAGCCTTCGCTTATGCCCCGTGGTATTGCCGTGAAAAACAGGTCTCTCCTCTGTACTGTTATATTTAATTTGAATATTTTAGGAAGCATCATTATTAGCTGGAGGCCCATTTCTGTGGACGCGGGGGCCATATACTTCTGGCACCAGCATGAGCGTTGTGTGTTTGTGTGTATGTGTGGAAAGGGTTTATTTCTAGATGAGGTTGAGCTCAACAGTGGAGTTCATGTCTGCTCCCTGCCGCCTCGCGCCCCTCGGACATTTGAATAGCAAAGTAGCCCTCGAGTGACGCTGAATGGCTGAACTCCCACAGATGGTAAACAAGGCCGTGTATGTTTGCGTGTCCTGTGCACAATCCCCTGCTTGTGTCGCACTGTTACAGTACGTTCATTGACACGGGAGCGGACCTCACAGGCTTTGTAAAACATACTGTTGCCTCATAATAACTTAATTGATTTTATGTAAGAATATTTTTCCCTGTGATAGTACAACATGGACATCACTGGAGGCTTTTCTTTTCAGCCGGAGTTGTACTATGCTCCTTTTTTCCCGCTCAGCAAAGTGACCGACTCTTAGTTTCACGCACGTTTATCTTTGCCCCAAATGGTTTTAAATGTTTACTTAATGTTTACTTGCTGTTGAATCTCAGACTGTTGTCATCGACACATCATATTTACCACATGATGAATGGTTCCTTTTAATCTGAAAAAGTTGCACAGATGTGCTTGTGGGAAGAGTCCGTCATTGATTAACTGACCGTCTCTGTCCCCTGTCCCCTGTCCCTCAGTGACAGAGAGCGCGTGCGCCCCCGGGTGTAACGGCAGGTGCTTTGGCGGAAACCCGAGCGACTGCTGTCACGCTGAGTGTGCGGGAGGATGCTCTGGACCCCTGGATACAGATTGCTCTGTGAGTCTGCCGCTTCAGTCCCTCGCTGAATGCCTGTGGTCACGTGGATGCGTCACAGTGGGTGAACGATGTCGTCCATCTTGGTTTAAACGATCCCTTGTCCGTTACAGGTTTGCCGGAACTTCAACAACTCGGGCTCGTGCGTGCCGTCGTGTCCTCCGACCCAGATCTACAACAAACTCACATCCAAAATGGAGGCCAACCCTGATGCCAAGTACCAGTACGAATCCACGTGTGTGACCCAGTGTCCCCGTGAGTCCCCACACACGCTGCCTTACACCCTCTTTGATGAACAGTTGGACTTTATGTCAGCTCATTAGATATTCTCACATTTCACGTGCTCTGCTTTTTTTTTTTCTCCCACAGCTAACTTTCTGATTGACGGCAGCTCGTGTGTGAGCGACTGCCCGTCCGATAAAATGGAGGTGGAGGAGAAGGGAGTGAAAAGATGTGAGCCGTGCGGAGGCCTCTGTCAGAAAGGTATTTGAGAGAAAAGTCTGCTCTGTGTTCACTGTGCCTGGTCAGTCAGCGTGGATTCTGTTGACGCTCCGCACGCATCACCAGACCCGTCCTGCGCATTATGTGACATGTTGACATTAAAGACATGCGAGACCATTCTCTTCTTTTCTCCCCCAGTGTGCTTCGGCACGCAGAACAAGCTGAGCATGACGGGGGACTCCGAGAATCAGTACAACCAGTTGAAATCGCTCTACACCGGCTGCGAGATATTGATGGGAAACCTTGAGATCAGCATGATGGAGCACAACCGAGACTTCTCCTTCCTGCAGGTGAAGCTTTGAAAGCAGAGGATTCATCTCTGCTATTAAACAACAATACGTGTGTCACCGCATACGTGACTGAGAGCTGAGCCCAGACACGACCAAAGCAATCAGTGTCACAGAGGATGACGGGTCCGTCTCGCCAGAACAATTGGCTCGTTGATGCCTTCAATGTCAAGTCTGGTTTGGTTCCTCAAACGCATCTGCTGCCAGGTCCCGATCGCTGTAATGAATTTTTCCGCATGTGGTTTTTCTCACCACAGTCCATCAGGGAGGTGACAGGCTACGTCCTGGTGGCCATTAACAATTTCGGCCGCCTGCCTCTGGACCGGCTGCGCGTCATCAGAGGCAACATGCTGTTCAACAACACGTATGCTCTGGCTGTGATGATCAACTACCAGAAGGACGGGCAGTACGGGCTTCAAGAGCTGGGCCTGACACACCTCACAGGTACACAGGACGCCCCTCAGCGCCAGTGAATGACTGTTATTTAAAGTGTGGGAGGCTGGAGTGGCGCAGATAAGAGCTCAGGCTGGATGTAAAGATGGGAGCTCGCACGCCCACGCGGTGCAGCCGCTCCTTCAGCGCGCTGGTTGTCAGAGAGCGGCAGTGGGAGCGCAGCCTCTCAACCGCCACTGTAACACAAGCTCCAGCTCATTATGCCGAGTTTGTTTGTGCTGTAGTAAACAGCGCACCGTGGGGTTTATTGGGATGAGTCACAGGCCTGTTAGGACTTGTTATGCTGATTGTTCTTGGCCCATTAACATACTTGTGTGCCTCCCACAGAGATACTGGAGGGAGGAGTCATGATCATCCAGAATAAGTACCTGAGCTACGCCCAGCAGGTGAACTGGCTGGACATCGTGAAGGATGCAACGACTCCGGTTTTCATTGAAGGCAACGGACCTGACAGTGAGTGGAAAGGATGATTAGCACACGTGTGCATCTGTTATGATGAGTTCAAAGAACGCTTCTATTCTATTGCATTTTAATTTGGTTCGTAACTGAAAAAGGTTTACCTCCTCTAACGTTCAAAAATAACTTTCTGCATTCTGTTCACTGCTGCAGCTCCTCTTTTCAGCCACTGTCTGAAACACTTAGCTTTACTGCCCGCCTCCTGATTAATCCTGGTGTGGTCTGATTGGCCGGCTGGCCAGCTTTGTTGTGATTGGTCATTCGTTTTGTCTCTCACCTCTTCTGAATTTACTTTTAAGCACCCAGTACCTCCTAACATCCTAAAAAAAAGGAGAACTAGTTAAAAACAAGTATGTTCTTTTTGCTTTAAAATGTGAAAATGCACGTGTTGATAACGGCGTCATGTCTCAGAGCCTTGTGATGAAGTGTGTGGAGGCGCGCCATGTTGGGGTCCAGGAAGTGACAGTTGCCAGATCTGTGAGTCTCGTTGTTCATCTCATTTGTCATCTTGGGGAATACAGAGGATGTTATCATGGATCTCTGGCCTCTGTCCCTCAGTGACAAAGACCGTGTGCGCCCCCCAGTGTAATCGCAGGTGCTTCGGCAGGAACCCCAGTGACTGCTGTCACATTGAGTGCGCGGGAGGATGCACTGGACCGCTGGATACAGATTGCTTTGTGAGTCTGCCGCCTCAGGCACTCAAACACACAGAGAGACTAAACAAATGCATAATCTGGAAATTCATTTGTCTGTTACAGGTTTGCCGGAACTTCAACAACTCGGGCTCGTGCGTGCCGTTGTGTCCCCAGGCCCTCATCTACAACAAGCACACGTTCAAAATGGAGCCCAACCCCAATGCCAAGTACCAGTACGAATCCATGTGTGTGGCCCAGTGTCCCCGTGAGTCCCCACACACGCTGCCTTACACCCCGTTGTATAGTTGTTCGCGCGATTGTTGCGCACTCTTTGATCAACAGTAGGTTAATCATTTAAAACTTAATGAAACTCAAGCTTGTTTATATTCTCATATTTCACGTGTTCTGCTTCTTTTCTTCAGCTAACTTTGTGGTTGACGGCAGCTCGTGCGTGAGTAAGTGTACATCTGATAAGATGGAGGTGGAGAAGAGGGGGGTGAAAAGATGTGAGCCGTGTGGAGGCCTCTGTCCAAAAGGTATTTGAAAGAACACTCTGATTTGTGTGTTTTGCAGTTAGTCACTCGGTTAGTCAGTTAGATTTGAGATCGGTGCCAAAAGGTCAAAGGTCAAGGGCCGTGGTGGCCACTCAAATCTACCTCCAGAACATGAGATCTAAAGTTGGCTTTAGCACGTTAACTCTAGTTTATTTGTGAAATCTTAAACTAAAAATGAACTTTAGCTGTTGAGTAAATGCAACGTAAAATATGCAATATGTTTGTATAATAATAAACTCGAACAAAAGAAATAAATGAAGTACATCAAAATTGCCATGAAGTTCCATATTTGAGGACACGTCTTCTTCTCCGTCTTCCTCTCAGTTTGTCAAGGCACAGGAGGTCCGAACAAACAGACAGTGGACGCCCAAAATATCGACAGCTTCATCAACTGCACCACGATCCGGGGCAGTCTGCAGTTCCTGGTGACTGGCATCAATGGGTAAACAGAACTCCACCTGACTGCAGGATTTTATTGGATGTACTTGATGAATAATGTTTGCACAAAGTATTTATTTTCTTTCGTCTTTTATGTTCAAAGTGATGAATATAACAACGTACCAGCCCTCGATCCAGAAAAACTGAAAATATTCAACACAGTGCGGGAGATTACAGGTGTGTGTGTAGGAGTAGGGTCTTTCTTAACTTTCTTATTTGTTTTATTTAAGTCTCGTCACTGTGTTTGAATGCTGATTAAGGCCTCTGAAACACATCCTCTCTATTTCAGGCCATCTCTGCATCCAGTCATGGCCCAAAAACATGTCCGACCTGTCGGTCTTCTCCAACCTCCAAACTATTCAAGGCAGATCACTTTACACGTGAGTAGACTCTGTTTGTTTGTCTCCTAGTTCTCGTTGGCTCAGGTCATGTTTTGTTGCATTTTTGTCTCAGCAGACAAAGACCTCTCTGTCATGAGTCTCATTGTCTTTTGTGTCTCTGTGTCTCTTTATCTCCATCACTTTGACACCAGAGGAGTGACGATCCGAAGGTACAGTACCCAGTCCACACACACCGGCCCCAGGATGTGACATTTTACTGGGAAATGCTTATGAAAATTGCTCTTGTATTATTTTCCCACCTGGGCTATAAATGCAAACTGAGACTTTTTAGATACCAAAATGCACTCAAAGTGATCAAGCTTGATTTAAATCCCAGTCACACACTGGGCTCTGTATTTAACTATTATAAGTTCAGCTTCCTATAACACTCAGAGTCAGAGTAACTGCTTAGTTCATTTACCAGTGATCGTCCGTTTCAGAGGCTACTCTCTTGTGGTGGTGAAGAGCTCGTCTCTGACCTCCCTGGGGTTCCGCTCTCTGCGGAAGATAAACGATGGCGACGTGTACATCACAGGGAACAAAAATCTCTGCTACCCTGACACCATCAACTGGACACGCATCTTCCCGACGACACGCAGCTCCCAGCAGAGGCAATTCAAAATCAAGGGCAACCGGCCCAAAAATCAGTGCAGTGAGTGAAGTTTGGTTGTTTAAGTCACGCTCCTCTCTCAGCGTCAGTGTTGATGATGACACAGTTTTGGTCCCCGGCAGTAAGTGACGGTCAGGTAGCTTCCTATAACACTCAGAGTCAGAGTAACTGCTTAGTTCATTTACCAGTGATCGTCCGTTTCAGAGGCTACTCTCTTGTGGTGGTGAAGAGCTCGTCTCTGACCTCCCTGGGGTTCCGCTCTCTGCGGAAGATAAACGATGGCGACGTGTACATCACAGGGAACAAAAATCTCTGCTACCCTGACACCATCAACTGGACACGCATCTTCCCGACGACACGCAGCTCCCAGCAGAGGCAATTCAAAATCAAGGGCAACCGGCCCAAAAATCAGTGCAGTGAGTGAAGTTTGGTTGTTTAAGTCACGCTCCTCTCTCAGCGTCAGTGTTGATGATGACACAGTTTTGGTCCCCGGCAGTAAGTGACGGTCAGGTGTGCGACCCCCTGTGCTCCTCTGATGGCTGCTGGGGTCCCGGGCCAAACCAGTGTCTGTCCTGTAAGAAATACAGCAGGGGAGGAACGTGCGTGCCGGACTGCATGTTCTTATCGGGGTCAGTCACCATAAGATAACTCATATTCAGATTCATCATATCCACTGTGTTTGACTTGTGTGAGTAATGTTTGCTGAGGTGTTGGCATTCTATGCAAATGTTATCTGTTCTGTGGTGACACAGAAAGTGAATGACTCTCTGCTCTGTACGCAGGGAGAGGCGAGAGTTTGCTTCTCGATCTGGAGAGTGTAAACTCTGTCACCCCGAGTGTATGGTCCAGGAGGGGAAAGAGACCTGCACAGGCCCGGTACGCTTAAAAAGACAGAAATAATAACTACAATAATCATGGATTATGTTTGTACACGTTGTACACAGGTTCAAAGTTTCACAAGAATAAAATGGAATAAAATATATTTTTATGTTTTATTTGATCAGTGCCTTTATCACAATCATATTATTTTAATGACACTTATTTAAAAAAAATGTCTGCATTTAATCGCTTTTTACTGCCTTTAATCTTTTCAGGGTTTTTTACACCATATGCCATAAAAGAGTTGTAATTTCCACAAAACAATCTCTTTGAGTGTATTGTGGGTAGCTTTGGGTCTGCTGCTGCCACCTACTGGCCTTACCGTAGACATGAATACACTCTTTGAAGTTATCCTGAACATTTTTGTCCCATTACAACTCTTCTTTTTGCCTGAACTCTTCCTTGTTCTCTCCAGGGGGCAGATCAGTGTGTTGCATGTGCCAACTTGCAGGACGGGCCGCACTGCGTCTCCTCGTGCCCTGAGGGCGTGATGGGAGGGGAGGGGGTCATCTTTAAATACCCCGACAAGCAAGGCAGCTGTGAGCCGTGCCACATCAACTGCACCCAGGGGTAAGGAGTGCATGGGAACACCTGTGTGTACGGAGGTTTAAGTCTAACCCTGCTTAAACCAGATTCCTTTTGCATTTAGGTGCTTCGGTCCAGGTATTAGAGAGTGCGGAGTGTCTTCACGTTATATTTCTGGGTACGTTTATCTTCTCATTCACATATGCTTTAAATAAATTGTATATTTTGATTCGGAATAAAGTGCAGACAATGTGACATCTGTTATTTCTCATCTCTGTCTGTAGACAAGAGACCACAGCCATCGTACTGGGAGTGCTTGCCCTCATCTTCGCGTCATTCTCCATCTTTATGTTGACGATTCTGTACCGCCGAGGCATCGCCATTCGTCGCAAGCGAGCCATGAGGAGATACATGGAGAGTGGAGAGGTCAGTCAAAGTTTGTTGCTTGGGCTGCGTGATTCTTTTATTATGCTTTCGCTGAGGATTGTTCATGAACGCTCGTCTTTCCAACAGAGTTTCGAGCCTTCGGAGCCTGGAGAGAAAGGAGCCAAAGTCCACGTGCGGACCCTGAAGCCCACAGAGCTGCGTAAGATCAAGCTGCTGGGTAACGGAGTGTTCGGATCAGTCCATAAGGTACTTGGGTTTGCCACTGTTGCCTGGATAGTGTATTTTTGTACATGCATGCATTTATCTAAGAAGTGACTGTATGGATCTGTTTTCTGTGTTCATAGGGTTTTTGGATTCCTGAGGGCGATACAGTGAAGCTCCCTGTGGCCATTAAGACAATCCACGATCGCATGGGACGACAGACCTACTACGAGCTGACAGATGTAAGAAAACATCTTTCAAAGTGGACCTGCTCCCTGCCTGTGTGCTTGAACGTTAAACTGAACTGACTTGAATACTTCGCATAATGAGTAATACTCTGTAGTCAGAAGTTATGTAGACTCTCTACTACTTGGCTGAGTTCCTGTTCTGTGGCATCTTCATTGTCAAACTATGTGGCACTTAGTCGAGTACATACCTCCAACAAGCCCACACCAGGCCCAGAAAACAAGCTCCTTTTTGTTGTAACTCTTGGTCTTTAGGAATCCATTGTTGTCGTTGTGAATACAGCTGCTTTGTAGTCGGAAGGAATAAGATATAAGATATTTTTCAACTTTGTGTGGCCACCTGCTTCAATTTCACCGAAACATAAAGGGACTAACAAGTAACCTGTATGCTCACTGCAGCACATGTTGAAAATGGGAAGCTTGGACCACATTAATGTTGTCAGGATCCTTGGCATCTGCCCCGGGGCCAGCCTACAGCTCGTCACCCAGCTCAGCAGCCAGGGCTCCCTGCTGGAGCACATCAAGAACCGCAAGAACAACATCAGCCCACACAGGCTGCTCAACTGGTGTGTTCAAATCGCAAAGGTAAAGGATCGGCCTTTTTTCTGTTTGCGTGCGTGAGGCATCATTTCCCATTGGCAGCTGGGAACTGAATGAACAGTCTTTCTTTCGTTAGGGGATGTGTTACCTGGAGCAAAACAGAATGGTCCACAGGAACCTGGCAGCCAGAAATGTGCTCCTGAAGAGCAATTACAACGTCCACATCTCAGACTACGGCATCGCAGACCTGGTGTATCCCGATGACAAGAAGTACTTTTACAATGAGGTCAAGGTCCGTGGTCTCGCAGAAAAGATACGACAACCAAATAACCATCTAATAAAAAGTCCATAGTTCATTAACACAGGGTTTGACATTCGAATGGCATTGGTTAGCTGTTCGCTGTTTTTACTGAAGTTCGGACATGTTCTATTTCCATCGTCAGACTCCAATCAAATGGATGGCCTTGGAGAGCATCTTGTTTCGCAGATACACACACCAGAGTGATGTGTGGAGTTATGGTGAGTTTAATGGAGACCAGTTTGATTGATACTGAACATTTGCGACAGCGCTGGTGTGGATTTTGCTGCTGTAACCGTTGCCCCCTTTTTCATTGCACAATGAATCCTTGCCCCCATTAGGTGTGACAATATGGGAGATGATGTCTTACGGTGCAGAGCCGTACACAGCAATGCGTCCACAGGAAGTTCCAGATCTGCTGGAAAAGGGCGAGCGTCTCTCTCAGCCTCAGATTTGCACCATCGATGTCTACATGGTCATGGTCAAGTGTGAGTCTTTCACTTCCATACTCTTTTACGCTGGGTCTGTACTGCAGAATAGCAGAAATGGTTCATTTGTACGTTATATAATCCTCCTTATTGTGCACTCCTGATCTCATTTTCCAGGTTGGATGATTGACGAGAACGTACGTCCAACCTTCAAAGAGCTGCGCACTGAATTCACCAGAATGGCCAGGGACCCGCCCCGCTACCTGGTGATCAAAGTAAGAATGGCTGCGAACGTTTAAGCTTCCGTACAAGTAAACACACGGTGCGCTGATCTGTGTCTCCCCTCTGTCCTCCAGGAGGAATGCAGTCAACCGGAGTCCCCCCTGGATGAAGTCAATCACTGGAGTGCAGACCTGGACGATCTGGATGATCTGGACATCGAGATGAAGGACCAGGAGGGAGAGGATGTCGCGGATGGAATGACCTCAGCATCACAGTACCTGTCACATTCCAGAAGCCTCAGTCACCTCTCCAGGGTGGACACTCACAGAGTAATGGATACCACTACTTATTAATACTATGTCCAACTGATGATTGGAAGATGAAGACCTGAATATGATTTTCTTATACAGGTTACTCTTCATGCATCAAGTGCAGCTGGATATTTGCCTATGACACCAGGTTTTGACAACCCCGGACAGGTGAAACCTTCTTTATTGTGCTGAATGTCTCAAAAGTCAGAACAGTATGAATTATTGAAAGATATTTCACTGCACATCGTTACTGATACGGATGTGTTTGTGTTGTTTGGTACAGGCCCTGTGGCAGTCCCGCTCTCGTCTGAACTCAGCCCGCACTGTATCCGAGAGCTCGGAGGGTTGCAGCACAGCAGTGGAGCTGGAGATGGGTGAGGACTTTCCTCTGGCGGGGAGCCTGAAAAGGAGACGGAATCGCGAAGACAGTGCTTACGTGTCGCAAAGGGACAGTATGTCCGGGGGTCCGCCAGAGACTCCGTCCCCAGAAATTGAGGAAGAAGACCAGAATGGATACGTGCTTCCTGGAGACAGCCCTGAAAGAGGTGACAGCACCGTTCATTACAGCATCATAGTGTGGCCTTAACAATGGGAAACACAGAAGTCATTTTTTAAGATCATCTGTTCTCAAGGAATCGCAAAAAGGTAAGAAGAAAACAACCCCTCAAGTTATTCACTATTCTTCTTTCCTCTTTTCTTTTCTTTTTTAGATAATCTACTGTCTTCATCTCGAGCCACTTCTGGCAGAATGGGCAAGTCTCCTTCATTTGGCCTCTTGGATGACCCAGACACTGAGGAATACGAGTACATGAACAAGCAGACGCCCGTCGTATCAAGGCAAAACAGCCACGGCCTGAAATCAAACAAGAAACGAACTTCCTCCGTTTCATCCCAAGCGACAGCGTGCTCAAGCGATACCGTCCTTTCTCTGGACGTACGGGCAGCTCACACGAGGAGCAAGGACAACTCTGAATCAGAGCAGCAGGGTTCTAACGAGGTTCAGTATGAATACATGGACATCAGAGGCAGTGACAGGGAGGAGAGCCGTCCAGCCCATGAACCTCCTCCTCCTCCGATTCCAGGAAGGCTTGGGGGTAGGGGGCAGGAGGAAGTGAAGAAAGAGGAGGACGACTACCTGGAAGACAGTAACTATCACTACACCAACAGACAGCCAAAGCTGCGGCAGGCTCTCAATGAGAGGAAGGGGCTGCAGGAGAGGGAAAATGGCGAGGCGTATGAATACGAGGACATGGACTGCTTCGCTGCCCTGCAGCCTGGAGATGCAGTGGTGTACCAGAATCTGCAGAGGGAAGGGGATGGAGCAGAGGGGAGTCGTTCTGAGTTTGAGCCTTACGTAAAGGTGCGAGCTGGAGTCGCGCCTGGGGAACCAGCAGCCGGCGACAGATCTTTCGACAATCCTGATTACTGGCACAGCCGAATCTTCCAGAAGCCCAAAGCGGTGCCATCATGAGGAACATTTTAAATGTCATCAGCCTCCCTCTGAGATGTGTTCATGAAGGACCTGAAACAGGAAATGCAATCAGAAGCCATGTTTACACTGTTGGCATGTGGCTTTATTGTCTGTTACTGTTTACATTCTGTGTCATATGTAGGCCTTTGATTTGGGGGCATTTCCAGAAGTGATGTAATAGCACTGATTGTTGAAAACAAAAATGAACAGATTACAAGCTATTTTTCTGTGTTTACATTTGGAAATGAACAAAGTATGTTTTTTCAAGGCAAATGTTGATTTCATTTTCCTTTGTATTATAAGACCTCTGTGTGTGATTATGTCTGAATTTTCTACTCAATAAAACTACCTTCCTATTCTGAAAACTGAAGCAATAACTTTTTGTCTCTGCATTTCCCAGTGTAGCATGATCATGTTGTGTAAATCCCCATCTTCTGCATCATGCTTGTTGACTTTATTGATTCTCTTGTGGAATTGTTGCCTATTACTGGCACCACAAGGAGAACTGCAGTGGATGGATTATGTCATACTGGGCTCAAAGGATACTCACACAGACAAATGATGGCTCTTTTTTTTTTTTTTTTTTTTGGCCATCACCAATTTGTGGTAGATCTGAGCTTTTGCTGTTCAAATAGATTTATGGTTGGAATCCTAATTCTAATTTTCAATCTGCATTTAGGTCCCAGTGTGTCAGAGATGTATTCCTTCTTGACACACTCCCCAACCCATGATTTTTTTTTTTTTTTTTGGCGGGTCCGACTCGTGACGGGAGCAGCGGGCGGTGGGCGGGGCCTGTGTGGCAGCGGGCGGAGGGGCGCCGAGCGGACCGGGACTCAGCTGCAGCGGAGCGAGGGGAAACTTCACCGCAAACATGTCCGACGACGAGCAGGAGCAGACCATCGCCGAGGACCTGGTGGTCACCAAGTACAAGATGGGGGGTGACATCGCCAACCGTAAGTCACTGGGACCCAGCGGCGTGTCGGGGACTGGAACAGATGACCTGTTATTCTCGGCCTGCGGAGCCGCAGCTAGCGTCAGTCCCCCCCCCCGCATCATCATCATCATCATCATCATCATCGTCAGCAGCAGCAGCAGCAGCAGCATCCGCCTCCATGTGGTTTATATGCGAAGAGCACATATGCTGCTGTGACTAGCTCGCTAGCAGGTGCAGCTGTTTCTGCTTTACCTCACGCTAGCTCCTCTGTTAGCTGCCTAGCCGCGACGTTCAGGTTTCATGTGAGGAGGGTTTGGGATGCTAACTTACATGCTAGTGTGACCCGGCGCAGTTAACCATAGAGATTAGCAGCCAGTGGATGTGGAGTCAGATCCAAAGCCCTCCTCTGTGTTGCGATATTTTGTCGGACTGGCACTTCAGGACAAAAGTCCTGCACTGACAGACCACTGACATGTCTGCTGCAGGCAGGATAAAGTACTTATAAGGATGCAACCTCAGCAGGTGACAGTGTTTGGGTTCCCTCTGTTGGCTGAAGCAGAGGTTTGAGATTTTTTTTTTAGGATTTCCGTCAAAATTGTATTATAATAAACAATATTTAATTTGCTGGAGGTGAAGAAATAACTTTGCAGTTTCAGGTTCAGGAGTGGGAGATATGGAGGATCTCTAATTCAGCATCAATATCCATCATTACTAAGTATACACATCTATATTCTATGAATATATATATTTTTTTGGGGTCATGGCCTGCTGATATATTAGAGATGTTTTTTTTCCCATCTATGATAACGATGCCAGGACTTTGTGAATCAGCCGATCCTCTACGTTGTTCTGCTCTCGCATATCTCTGTGGTTTGCTGTTTGTCTCACCTAGAGGCTCTGCGTCTGGTCGTGGAAGCTGCCTCGCCTGGGGTGTCCGTTCTCAGCCTCTGTGAGAAGGGGGACGCGTACATCATGGCTGAGACGGGAAAGGTCTTCAAGAAGGAGAAGGATATGAAGAAAGGTGAGTCAGGTTTGTCTGAGCTGGGGAGAGCACAGACACTGTAACGCAAATCATTGCTTGAGTGTTTGTGTGTGGTTTCATAGTTCTTAGTAAATTTAAATCCCAGGTGTGTTTTTGTATGACAGTCCCACCTTCCTTGTATAAACGTGTGGATGATTTCCAAATGAAGACTTGGTGGTTCTCTCTTCCCTCTTCTAGGCATTGCCTTTCCCACCAGCGTCTCAGTCAATAACTGTGTTTGCCACTTCTCTCCCCTGAAGAGTGACTCTGACTACACACTTAAAGATGGGGATCTGGTCAAAATGTAGGCACCACCCTCTGCAACAATATCACCCCCCCCCCCCCCCCGTGTGTGTTCAGTCCCTCAGTGTTTTGTCGTCCCTTCTCTCTGTGATGTGGTATTTCAGGATCTGTCATGTCAGTAAAGCTAAGTTCACACCACATGACTTGCACTGTCGGGTGTCACACATTACGCAATCTTTCACCTGAACAAACCTCCAACCCGAACTACTGTATGTTTGTTTACACAAGCACACAGTAGAAGTGACATGGTGAATCTGTTCCTCTGTGTACTCCTGCTTGTAGTACAACACAATAAGTTGGAGGAGATGAAACAGTTCAGCAGTCACCACAAAGAAAAGAGAGAGACTGATGCTTCACTTCTCTGTCCCAACCTGATGCAGTTAATTTAACGTTGGGTTTTCTATTACACGCATGGTTATTCATCAATTTCTCTGGGTAAAGAAAAAAAAGTGGACCCCCTGCCACTATGTATGACCCATACCTTCACCACCCTAACCCTGCCCTGTGCTCTGATTGTCTGGAATGGTGTTCTACAATTGTTGTAATTGTTCACACATCACATTTGATTTTGTCAACGAGTTGTTTATCTGAAAACCGTGTTGTGTGAACTTTGCTTAGTGGCTTGTGCTTCTGTCTGTCCTGTGTGGCAAACGACAAATAAGATGTTGTCAGGTCATCGGCAAAATCCAAATTATCAGATTGCAATTCTGTGCTTCCAAAGTCATCTCAGTTGTTGTATTGCCACCAATGTCTTTGTCCTCTGTGGTGTCCTCTGTGCTACTAGATTTGAAGTGTGATAAAATGTGTGTGTTATCTGTCTGAATGTGGTTTCTCACTTCTCAAAGTCTCCTATCCTTACTGTCTGTCCAACTTGCTGTTTGTCTGTACCCTGCTCCCTTGACTTCACAACAAGTCCTTCACAGTGTTCCAGCTGATGTACAGCCAAAAAAGAAATTCACCTTGGATTATATCTGCCGCCATTGTGCCCATGACAGATGATGTGGATTTTATTTTTGTCTGACCTTCTCTCATTGTTCAGTAGTTTAATTTTCAAAAATGGAACATGGTAGATTTTTTTGACCCTCCCAAGTTGATTTGTTTGGCCCCTCTATAAACATAATTTGGACAGCTGGGTAGGAGTCCCACATCATCAGCCTCCTTTTGATTTATCGTTACCTCATACTCTGTCCTCTTTTTTTATGTAGCGATCTTGGAGTTCATGTCGATGGCTTCATTGCCAACGTAGCTCACAGCTTTGTTGTGGGAGCCAGTAAGGTAAGTTTCTTTTTATTATTTTGTTTATTATACCTGTTGTGTCTTGTTGGTTGAGCTCACCTTCATGTCCCCCTCACTGTTTCATTTCGGCAGGAGAACCCCATCACGGGACGTAAAGCCGACGTGGTCAAAGCAGCTCATCTGTGTGCAGAAGCAGCTCTGCGCCTCGTTAAACCTGGTAACCAGGTACGCTTAACCACCACCTCGTCACAGTCTTCACCAGGACAGGCTTAACCTGAATGGCATTCATTTTTTTTTTTATTTCTCTGTCAGAACACTCAAGTGACAGAAGCCTGGAACAAGATCGCTCAGTCATTCAAATGCTCTCCTATTGAGGGTGAGTGATGTTAAAACTTTGTCTCCTTTATGGCTTTTTGTGAGTGTTTGAATGACTTTGTTCACTAATGTTACTTCTTGAATCTCAGATGATTAGTTCGTTTAATAGGAAGATGAATTCTGACAGTACACAGTGTGTGAACTTTCCCTAATTTCAATATTGTTCTGCCTTTTTTAAAGGTATGCTTTCTCATCAGTTGAAACAACATGTCATAGATGGAGAGAAGACCATAATCCAAAATCCATCAGACCAGCAAAGGTACAATTAGTCAAGGAAGAGAAATGTAAAGTGTTCCGTGGGTGTAATGAATTCTAATAAATGCTCAGGCTCAGTTTATCGCGTGTATTGCTTTTTTCAAACTAATGATGATAGTCATTTTTCAGGAAGGACCACGAGAAGGCGGAATTCGAGGTACATGAAGTTTTTGCTGTTGACGTGTTGATCAGCACTGGGGAGGGGAAGGTGAGTCCCCTGGTTTCTTTTTACCTGTAGCAGTCAAGGTGCCTATTACCTCTGTAGTTAAAAAGTTCTGTAGCGTAAAGAACTGACTTCATTGCTTTAACTGTCTTGTTTCTTACATCCAGGCCAGAGATGGAGGTCTGAGGACCACCATTTACAAGAGGGACCCCAGTAAGCAGTACGGCTTAAAAATGAAAACCTCCCGTACGTTCTTCAGTGAAGTGGAGCGGCGTTTTGATGCCATGCCCTTCACTCTTCGGTACGAACAGTTGCAGTTTGCCTTTCAAATGTGCACAACAAAGCGGGAGGATGCATTCAAAACAGGAAACACATTTTCTGTATTATTCAGGCAAGGGAGGGCCCACTGCCACTTGACACATTCACTTCCTCCAGGGAAAGTGTGGAGAATCACCAGAGTTCAGTACACGTCTGAAAACGGCTATTCATAATAACCCTGCTGAACTTTTAGGCAGATTAACAACAGGTGGAGTAGTTGGCTTCAAGCTCTCAGTTAATGGCACCATGCATTTTCTATTAGGGCATTTGAGGATGAGGCTAAAGCCCGTCTCGGTGTGGTGGAGTGTGCCAAACATGAGTTGTTACAGCCCTTCAGCGTGCTGCACGAGAAAGAAGGTGAGCGTTCTGTAACGACACCTTCCATCTTGAACCTGTTGGTCGTCGCTTTCCATTCACCACATCTATTTCTGCCTCTTTGTTCTCAGGAGAATTTGTAGCTCAGTTTAAATTCACAGTGCTGCTCATGGCCAACGGGCCTCACAGAATCACCAACGGACCCTTCGATCCAGAGTTCTACAAATCAGAGCATGAAGTTCAGGATGCAGAGCTGAGGGTAAGTCTGAATGGCTCTCTCTCCATGCAGCTCCTTCATCACAAACAGCAATCGCTTTATTCTGAAATGTCTCTTCCCTTTTCCATAGACTTTACTACAGAGCTCTGCCAGCCGTAAAACACAGAAGAAAAAGAAAAAGAAGGTGGGTTGTAACTTGAATCGATGTTGGGGTAATCCAGAGCTCATCCTTTCCCACTGTCTGTGAAGACTTCAACATCACAAAAGAACTGACCACTGAGGCACACTCGCATCTCACTGTTTTGCCATATTAGTGCCACTTATGATAACGTCGCCTCAATCCATCAATCTGTTTCTGACCTATATCACAGGCTTCAAAGACGGCGGAAACTGCAACCGGTCAGCCAGGCGAGGACACTGAA
Organism: Pseudorhombus dupliciocellatus; assembly: GCA_016785235.1. Taxonomy (NCBI): domain Eukaryota; kingdom Metazoa; phylum Chordata; class Actinopteri; order Pleuronectiformes; family Paralichthyidae; genus Pseudorhombus; species Pseudorhombus dupliciocellatus. The sequence continues at coordinate 6,628,086 of JAFBJW010000090.1, forward strand.
GCTGCAGGATAAATTGTGATAATTAAACACTGCCTTTCCACACATGCAAGACCACACAGAAAAGCAAGAGAAGACACGACAAACGGCTCCACACTGTCACCACCAGTCAAAGAATGACAAATTAAACTGAAGGTCTGGGATCACCCTTTGCTGCATAAAAAAAATGCATTCTCATCTAATTTAAACTGGAATTAAAGATTATTTGCAGTTAATGAATTTGAATTTTTGAAAACACATGTCACCAAATGGTAAATGTGTAAATGGTGCTTGGTTTTGTCAGTTTAAATGCTGCATGATGTTTTCCAAGTTAAGACTTATTATTTGTATATCAATATCAATACTGAATTCAAATCATGATTTTCTCAAGTTGAATTGGAGGCTAAAGTCAGTATTTTATTAAAGAATGAGACCATACTCATTTAAAAACATTTCCAGCTGGATTAAAAACTATTTTTCTTCAACACAACATGCAGTAAAGGGTTGGATCTTTGGAACTTTGTCCTGATAATAAAATGAAAAATGCAATTCCATAAATGTAACTCAACACTGAAGATAAAAGTTGTTTTTCGTTCCACAGATACATGTCGTGAGTTTACATTTGCTCTTCTATCATCATGACCTGACCACATGTTTGATGAAACTACAATGTTTTTAAGGCAATAACCTGAGAAGAATATTTAACTGGAAAAGAAAAAAGACACCGTTGTTATGATTTTGACTTACGGGAACAACATGCTATGTTTACTGCCATTTCCCTTTAACTTTATGAAAAGGTGGAAGCCTTCATGTTCTAGTTTTGAGAGACTTTTCTATTTGTGATAACCGTTTGTTGCTTTACGACATCATTCATGGTGTTAAAGCTGCGCTGGTCTGTGGGCGTCTTCAGTGGTGCTGCACCAGTGACAGATCATCTATGGTCAGAGTTTCATCCAGAGAAAGCAACCCATGTCGAGAAAAGAAAAATTATGCTTTGTTTGTCAGTAGTTGAAGGAACTTTACATCTGAAGAAATAAAAACACTTTCATACAGTTGTTTGATCTCTATGAAGAACTTTGTCAAAGTTTGAAATGCATGAACCAAAATATAGACTCCTTCCATTTTGTGTTAAAACGAGGATTTATGATTTAAAATGTTGCAATGGAACAGGGGTATCTTTCATTAAATCTTCAGAATTTCTAACAAAGTACTTTACGTCAGTTATGCTGATGCTTTTACTTCCATCATCACATGACCCTTCGGACTATATTTCCCATGATTCAACTATGATCGATGACGTCATAGTGTATATAAATAACGCCCTCTGTCTTCGTCACATCCTCTTTCCATTGCTCTTCTCGCTTCGAGGTACAGCGGAGTTCCTCACCTCCGACACAATCCAAAGTAATCGTGTCATTTTATTAATCATCCGCAGTCGTTAATAACCTTGTTGTGCTTCTCTTCACAGACTCTTCTCCACACGATGAGAGCCAAGGTGAGAGGGACTCTGTTTGCTTCCTGTTCCCACTGCGGTCAACGCTGCTAGCTAGCAAACTAGCTAACATCGCAGTGAATCCTTGTGCTTGTCCCTCTGCCTCTTTCTCTGTGCTCTGTCGGCCCTCTTAGTATTTTAAACGGCAGTATTTATCCTAACTTCAGCATCACACAGCACAGTGCTGTGTGCTGAGTAACGCTAATGCTCCCTGTAAGGCCCTGTGTGCTGCACGCCGCAGCGTTCGCACTGGCTCTGCCCACACGCCCCTGCTTCAGGTTTCATATTTTTCTGGGCATTCAGCTAACTGGCCTGTATCATTGGTGTAAGATCAATGTGTTGCTTCTGTCTGCATCTTGCTAACCACGCTGTCTGTGGGAGGGGGGTCACATGGTTTGCATCTATCTTCTAGTAACACATGTTCCTTTATCTTTCAGTGGAGGAAGAAGCGTATGCGCAGGTAAGCATCAAACAGTCTTGCATAAGATGTACCTTTTTTGTGTAGTAAAACACATGCCAGAGTGTTAAACAATATCTCCTGATCGTTCTGAGGGTGGCTTCTAAGGCAAGCTCATTTGTACATTTAAGAGCTCTCTGCACCAGAACAATGTAACCGCTGGCTACAGCTGAACTTGCAGTTTTTTGTACTTTAAAGATAATTGACAGCACTGCAGTATGTAGGTTTTTCATGACATCAAATATTTTTCATCAGTTTGTTTGCAATTCAGTTGGACTTGAACCTACATTATCAGATTGATGTGCTCCACAAGAAATGTACATTGTTCTTATGGCTGTTTCATTTCAACAGGCTGAAGCGTAAAAGGAGAAAGATGAGGCAGAGGTCCAAGTAAGCCCTCATCGCTACAGCTGCTGTCCTGTCCGAGCCTCTCCAGATGACTGAACACATGGCAGAAGGACTGTGGAGCTGACATCAAAGCTCACCCGTTTTCAGAGGACGGCACAACTTGAGCCAACGGTGGATGTCGGGCTGGATGATGGCAAAGACGCTGGATCGATATTGCAACATCAAAACGGCAGCTGCTGTGTTCATGGACCATTATACATTTTGTTTACGACAACTGTCATGTGGTGTATTGAACAATAAATGAACACTGTTTAAAAATTGACTCAGTCTGAGTCTGACTTGATTCTGTTTGAGCTTCTTGTTTGGGTTGCACAACATGGGAAATCTTCTGTAAGGTGTAGCACTGGTCTTCTTGGTGTCAGAACTTCAGTCACTTGACTTCAATAAGATTTTCCTTTGATCGTCTGCTGGAGCAGATTACAGGAATCTGTGTTTAGCTATGCAGAAATGGGATCCACTTAGCACCCATGCAAACAGCTATACCTGTGGTCTGGGACCAATGTGTCTTACAAAATACTTGGATTACTGAATCAGGTACAGGTGAGACTATAGTAATTGTATTTAAATGTGGACTGAGCTAGCTTTTAAATCAATTTTTTTTTTTTTTTGTAAACTTAATTTTGAAAGAAATGCACAAACACCCACACACCAGGTTATCAGTCTAGATAAAATAGATTTTTTTATATGTAAAGTAACACACACTTTACTCAGTTTTATTTCCAATAATTTTAAGCATGGTTTATCTCCAATGGATTTATGTGGACAGTAACGTTGCTTGTATGCTGTACCTCAAATATACTCGTGATCATATTCTATAATTTTTTGTATTGATTCTACAAATACAGGAAGTCCTGATTCATCTATTTCTGCATCGTTCTTTTGGCGCAGAGGACTCTTACTGACCGAGCGGGGGCGCTGTGGAGCCGCAGCTCGCCGAGGAGGCAACAGAAGAAGACGACTTGTATTGTAAACACAGGGATATGGCTGACGAGAGGGCTGGAGGCGAAGACAACAATGACAACATGGGGAACCAGTTACAACTTTTACCAGGTGACGATTAAACTCTCAGAAACTCCGCTCGTAGCGTCACCTGCAGAGAGTTGATCTGTTCCCCCGGCTAACAGCTAGCTAGCATAGCATGGCTGCACAACAGGCCACTGTACAGACAACTCATCATAACCACCACGGCTTTCGCTTTCATTTAATAACGCCGCTAAGATTTGCTAAGCTAATGGAGCTGCCACTGTGGTGTTCGTTAAGCTAAGTAGCTTCTCTGACAGCATCTTTTGTCTTTGTGATATAACAGACAATGAGGAAGAGGAGGAAGATGGCATGGAGACTGAAGACCGAGACAGTGAAGAGGCAGAGAAGCCCAACATTACCTTTGACCCCAGTCTGCCCACATCTCATGCTGTAAGTGCGACACGGTTTCAGTCTTTACTACATATACAACACCACACATGTGCAAAAGCAAATCATAACACACTGACAAATGTTATGACACATAACAAATAAAAACACAAGAAATAAGACCTCAGTGTGGCTAGATGAACATGTTTTGTCAGCAACTACTTTCTCTGTTCATTCAGTGATGGGCTGAATTGTGATTTGTGATATCTCGGGATTTGTACTTCACCAAACACCTTCCCAGCATTTATATTATCCATCAGAGCTGTGTTGTGTTGTACTGACTCTGACCCCTGCCTGGACAGTATCTGGGCGCAGACATGGAGGAGTTTCACGGCCGCACAGTTCATGACGATGACAGCTGTCAGACCATCCCCGTGCTGCCTCACACGGCTGTGATGCTGGTGCCAGGACAGACGCTTCCTCTGCAGCTCTTCAGGCCACAGGAGGTCAGCATGATGAGGAGCGTCATCCAGAAAGACCGCACTTTTGCTGTGCTCGCACACAGGTACAGGTTTATGGAAATGACTCTATGCAGAACCTTGACGTTGATCTCTAACTGGATTCATCTGATGAGTCATTTTGATATTTTTTTTTTCATACAGTGAAATGATTGGTAAAAAAAAAAAAAAAACGCCAAGCAGCATTGTTTTATGTCTATTCCTGCAGCGATTCAGGTGACCCAGAAGCAGAATTTGGGACAACAGCAGAAATCTATGCGTACCGTGAGGAGCAGGAGTACGGCATTGAAACAGTGAAAGTGAAAGCTGTGGGGAGGCAGAGATTCAAGGTCCATGAGATAAGAACTCAGGCTGATGGGTAAGTTGAATTGGCCCCATAAACCAGGACTCGTACTAATTGTCCCCCCAAACAGTTCCTTGGTTCTCACTATAGTCTGGACTCTGAGCCATGTAGGTTCTGTGTTTTGTCTGAGACTCCTTTGAACAGGAACTTGGTGAATGTGCAACCAACCACCTGATGTTGAAAGTTGAAAGCTCCAAACTACACTGTATGTGTGTTTTGTTCAGCCATTACATGGAGCTCAGTAAATACTGCACTTGGTTCAGAATTACTCAAAAGTAGTGGTACCCTGGTTCACCACTAGAGGCCACACAAACTCTGCATATCATCTTAGAACAGGGACGGAGTGATCAGGCAGTCTTCACCACTTGGATTTTTTTTGTAAAAGCCATGTTGCTAAGACCCTAAAGATATGCCAAAATACACATGCCAAAATTATGTCTTTGAATTTCATAATTAAAATTTGTGTTTGTTGTCCTTTAGTTTCACAATGTTCTTTTAATGGGTTACTGTTTGTTTTAAGATCATTGCAGAGCTTCAGAGAGTTCACTGAGAGGATTTTGGATGATGAGTTGGAGGAAAACTTCTTCCTGCCGAGAAAATTTACACATTGCACCTTTGTATGATCCCCTCACATTTACAAACATCCTGTCATACATTGGATCTCTTCCAGTCAGCATCCAGTTACTAAGTCTGCTATCTGTCTCCTCACTTTCATCTGACTTCTGTCGTCCCTCCCTCCCCCTCTGTTGTTCCACAGCCTCTTGACATTGTCTCCCTTTGTTTTGCTCCTCCAGGATCAGACAAGCTAAAGTACAGATCCTTCCAGAGCGAATCCTTCCAGACCCCCTCTCTGCCGTGCAGCTCACGCCACTTACCAGGCTCCACATGCACCCTTCTTCCAAACCTCCAACACAGAGCTGCAGAACGTCTCAGTGCTGGTGGGCTAAATATCAACAGGTCAGTCACACAGAACTAGGTAGTAATCATAGAATCATTTTTTTAGCTAATTTACACTCACTGAATCAAAAACTGTAAGTGTAAGGCTTCTGGTGACAATTATTAATTACATTTCTCTTCAGATATTTTCTCAATAAATAAATAGTGAGAGAGAAAGGCGAGGAAACAAACTGAATGGATGTTGTGTCCTTTAGTAAGAATCAGATCAGATTTACTGGACTAATGGTTCAACTGTTGTTCATCACAGAGGAAGTTTCACTGTGCCAGTCTGACGCCGTGGCCTCCCTGGGTGTATGCACTATATGACTCTGTGAGTAAATCAGCCTTGTGTGCACTGCTTGGAATTTCCTCAGTACATAAACACCACACAGCTGTGAATGTAAACCACGTTGATTTCTGCCTCCTGGTTCCCCCTCACAGGAGTCTCTCATGAACAGAGTGAAGAAACACCTCCACGAATGGGACGAGAATCTGAAGGACGAGTCCCTCCCTACGAATGCCATAGGTCAGCCTCTGTTCTGTTTATTACAGATGGATTACAGACCTACATATACACACACACTCACCTCTCTTTCTGCTCTTTGTGCTAATTATTATTTCATCCCTCCTACTCTCTCTCTCTCGTCTGGTTTCTGTCAGACTTCTCCTACAGAGTGGCGGCCTGTCTGCCCATTGATGATAGTTTGCGGCTCCAGCTGCTGAAGATAGGCAGCGCCATCCAGAGACTCCGCTGTGAACTGGACATCATGGACAGGGTAAGGAAGACGTCCCAGGTGACTGTGCATCCCTGCTGCCCAACACACCCAACACTAAGTCTCCTCTTTACTCCACTGTGATGGTCAGTTGGATCCAGATTAGAGAAGCTGTTCCTACTTTATGTTGCCTACCTCTCCTCCACTAACATCCACATTTTAGAATAAACAGTACACTGCAGTCTGGCCTCTGTGGTCCTGGTTCCCCTCAGTCCCCCTGTCAGGACACATTCTTTTAGCTCCAGTCGACCTGGGACTGCATCGTTAAACCGTCACTTTGGTCCAGACTGAAATACAACAACTGGATGCAACTGCATTTGTCAGCCCCTTGAAGAGAATATGTATAGTTAACCTTTCCTCTAGTGCCACCATTAGTTCCAAACTTCAGTAGAAAGCATCCTGCAGGGACTCCTAGACTGAACAATGAGTTATTTTAAAGACTTAATTCTGTGAGGGACGGGTGTCATGAAAATAATATTGCATCACAGATGTACAATTACCAGCAGGCACTTATAAAATGGATATCACAAAGGTATTAACATATTAATAATATAAGATGTGTGATATCTTTCATCATAAAATCTGCACAGATATGGTACGTACCTGCAGTGGAATCACTTCGTTGAAAGCATTTCTAAATATTTAGTGATCAAACAAATGCTTTTGATTGAACTCTCAGTATGATTTAACTCTGGATTCTCTAATGACAGAAATGACAAATATTTCCCTGTGAAGAAGGCCAGTCTCAGTGTGACCCAGGCACAGACATTAAGAGACAGGGCGATACACAGGCTCTAAACACAAAGAACCACTGTCACTGGATGTGTGTCTGCCCATCGTCTTCTCTGCTCCTTGGTTGTGCTGAAGGTCTGACCCCATGTCACCCGGCTAATGGCTCTGCTGGATTATTAGCATCCTCAAATGAGAACATTTTGACTTCTATTGCCCCTGTAAACACTTAACCTTATCCTCTCCTCCTCAGTGCACGTCACTGTGCTGTAAGCAGTGCCAGGACACAGAAATCACCACGAAAAACGAAATCTTCAGGTGAGGAACATCCATTTTTGGTGTTTTTGTTTTTTTGTTGCAGCTTGCTTGGAGACCTTCTTCTCTGCACAGTGTGAATTCAAGCGACTTGACATATTGTTTGAAATAAGTCATTAATTATCGGTGCCCCGCTTCCTCCATCTGGCTGGTTACTAAAACAGAGAGCTAAAAAGGCCACTCTGCTTATAGAGTTTAATAATCAGCAGTGGCAGCCCACTCTCATCACATGAGAAGTCATTTGATTTGGTAAATACATCAAAAATATAACAGGATGCAACCTGAGCTGTGAATAAGAGTCAACAGTCTGAGGTTGCAAGGTTTGCGTATCCTCATCACTGTAATCATTGTTACAACTTCAAGGCTTCATATTTCACACAGAGCTAGTCTGGACATCTCTGGGTTTACATCATGAGTTGCTCTGCTCTGCCTCTCCGCTCACACTGTGCACTCACTGTTGTGTAATGTATTATTTTAACAGTCCTCGTGGAGTGGACTGATTCATGTCCATGTCCGAAACAAATATCTAACCCCTATGAACTTGTCCAGCTGCTCGGTGTACTTTAATAAGGAAAGTGGATGTCACAGTTTTGTCTGAGGTCATCGAGGTCATCTCAGCGAGTGGTTAATATGGTTTGCGAGGAGGATATTAGAATCATTAGAAACACTTTTACCCTTCAAGCACAGTCCTCTGAATAAACTCACTATATATAGTAGAAATGGGGTAATGCATTTTCCATTATGGACCCATACGTCAACTGGAGGAGAAAAAAGGACTCAAAGTAGTTTCTGGTGATGACTGAACAAGGTTTTATTTTCTGCAAGGACCTGTGCTTTTGAAGATTTATTTTGAAAGTTGAACACAAACTTGCCGCCCTTACAGTTGACTGTTTATTATCGATGTTATGTACAAATTATTCTGATACTCAGAGAAAACTGGACAGACTTTAATTATGAGAGAGTATCATTTCAAAAATTTACTTCAGTTTGAACTTAGGAACTTGATTTAAAAAATGTAATACTTCACCAAGCTCCAAATGCCGTGTGGAGTCCGTGTCATTAGTTTGTTGTGTTATTACATCTTGTGGCCGAGCTGTTTTTATAAAATGTTTACTGCCGCTGCTGACATCCTCCACCTGCCTCTCCTTTCTCTGCAGCTTGTCTCTGTACGGCCCCATGGCGGCGTACGTCAACCCTCATGGTTATGTCCATGAAACCCTGACTGTCTACAAAGCCAACAACCTGAACCTGGTTGGCAGGCCATCCACACTGCACAGCTGGTTTCCAGGGTAACTCCGCTGTGCTCAGACTACTGAAAAATACAACACATAATACACGTAAATTGAGTGACCTGTCACTGTGTCAGGGCTCTTATAAATGAGACTTATAGGACTGACTCTGAAGGTCCAGATTGAATACGGTGTGATTTTTCCGAATAACTGAAAGTCTTTGTCTTTCACGTTCATTTATTTTCAACAGTTACATTTGTTATTATTGATGGAACATCTACTCTACTTTGACTGCTGTCAGTCCATCAAACCAGAGTGTAGAGCTCATAAAACCACACCTAGTTTTATTTCCTGTTACATAACACAGTTGCACATGCGTGAAGGTCATTATTCTTTCATGAATGTAAATTAATTATAAATGATGAGAGAATGTAGCTGAATTGACTTGACCTGCATTGATTGATATCTTTGCTCAGTTCTCATGTAATTAGGAAGCTATAAGGAGGCTGTGTAATCACGTTATTAGACTGATTTCTGGAAACATATCTGTGGACGACTTCTTCTGCCGTCAGGTATGCCTGGACGATCGCTCAGTGCCGGACTTGCGGCTCTCACATGGGCTGGAAGTTCACTGCCACCAAGAAGGACTTGTCTCCATTTCGCTTCTGGGGCCTGACCCGCTCGGCAATGCTGCCCCGCATCCCCCAGGTTGAGAGCGAGGGTACGGAGGAGGGGAGGAGCAACTCCCGCCTTTTCAGCCTGTGACGCCAGTCCAAGAAACCGGCCCCCCCGATCAAGTCTGGATCTTCAGCCACTCTCTATAGCTGCGATTACTGTTAGTAATCTATGCATCACACGCCTCCTGTCACCCCTGACCGCAAATCCATCGTATTATTGAAGAGGTCAGTCGGCCAGGATAGAGGTGATGATTGTTCTTAAACGTTCTTAAAATGAGAAGGCAGTGATGAGAGGGCACCGTGCGTTGTGATGACGTGAGATAGAAATGAAAAATGAAGCTGTGACGTCCCAGCATGCAGCTTCCCTCTTAGCCATTTTCAACACAAACACAAAGGCTATGCTTATTGTATAATGTCCCCTCAAATCTATAATGGAGGGTGTGTGATCATCATCATCAGGTAGGCTGCGCTAGACCACGTCAAACAAACAGTAAATCCACTTATCCAGATCACTTTGCGGTTCCTCAGATGTTTTTTCTGTCTTTTCAGCTGCTGTTGGTTCGCGGAGGAATCGGTTTGAATCAAAGGTGCCTCATGCGAGTGTAGCTCTGTCAGGATATGAGGATATTTTGGATATGGGAATTCAATAGGATGTATTTTTGTATGCAAGAAAATTGGAAACAAAATGGACGTCCATCATTATTCATGTGTGGAGTGCTTTATTTATTGTCACACCAGTTTTGTGTAATAAACAAAAACACTGAGGTGAAAATAATGATAATGTGTATTACACCTGATATAGTCGGTGTTTTTGTGTTTAAGGTAATCAAGGTCATCTTCAGATGACGTGCGTCAGGAGTCAACGCGTTATCCCTGTTCGCACAAAGTGAAAAATTTAGAAGTCTCCTGGCAGGCTGCTTTCTTTTTTAAGGTCAGAGCAAATAAAAACAGGGTGAGACGAGAGAAAGCTGTGCCTACGCTCTTGCTGAGTGTCTCCTGACAAATGTGATAAAGCAGCGAAACTCAGATGTGAATGAAAAGCTAACAAATGGAAAAGTCAGATGAGCCTTTGTAAATTTAATTTCAAATTTTTTAATTTTGTCCTTGCTTTCTCACAGGATTCAGGAAATTTTCGTGCGATATTGTCGTAAGCTGCTGGCTCATGTTTGTATAAATGTAGATAAGAGGCAATTTTAGGATTAGTATCACTGCTGTTCTCGTGGATCCTGACTTATTTCTCATATCTCACATTTTGGGCAAAACTGTTGTCGTCAATAAGCAGTGGACTTGAACTCATTGAGAAAACATCCTAATGTGTTGGTCTGTCTAATTACATATTTTGAGGGTTTTCTCAAAGGAACAGTTTGGACTCTTACAGGGAGATAGAGGAGTCAATCATTACCACTCATGTATTTGGTTGTCATCATCTAACATTCTGTGTCACAGCAAATAGGTTTCAAGTTTTTATTGAATCTTTAAATTGATCGCTCTATTCCTATCGCTGTGCCCCAAAATCAGTAAATGGGATGGGATCCACATCATTAAGCAGAGATTCCACCACAAGATGAATTCATAAACTTGTGTAACATCTCTCCTGTCATATCAGTAGTTCTGTGTTTGCCAGGCTGTCAGACTTTCAATCTTACCAACAATAAAAACACTTCTCTGAAGAAATCAGTCAGTAGCTTCTTTTCCAATTACTGTCCTGTGACCTCGCACTCTTGTGTGTGTGTGTGTCAAGCAGGCCACAGGTGTATTTTCAGTATTTTCAGATCCAGCTTTCTCCATGTGTCTTCTTGTTTGTGGGCTTTGATGTGTCTGCACGTGTTTTAACCATCTCTCATGCAAACCAACGTGGACGGAGGATCATTTGTGCGTAGGCACAGCAAGAGTCTTAGAAGTGTCTGAGAGCTGGAGAGAAAACAGGATGATCATTGTGCCTCCCTGATGACTGGGGCGTGAGGATCCCTTAAGCAACAGCATTTCTAGTAATAGTTAAGGCTCATCAACACATGCATGCAACATGATTTCTCATATCTCAGATCAGCTTGATATCCAAGATAATCTACAATTGTTTTCAGCATCAAGAATCTGATGTCTCTGTTGCTCTCCAGTTTCTTTTTCTTTTTTTTGCTGTGCAGGTCAGAAATGTACTCATTACATTTTGTTCTGAGTTTTCTACAGTTTTCAGATTTCTGCAGAAATAATGAATGGATGTTGATCTTTGATGTTTCTGTCATCCACGGAGGGAGTGATCGTCAGGGGGAGTTTGTTGCTGTTCCGTCCTCATTCACATGTGTGACAGGAGATGTTAGTCACATTGATTCGGTGTGCTAGTCCACGTGCATGTGTTTGTGTGTAAGTTATGCAGGCACACATTATCTCCTTTATATTTTAATTGAGAGTCAGTGCTGCCTGGTTAATTATTTCCTCTTGAAGCACAATTAGTCAGGCTTATGTAATGTGCTTATCACAATAATCACAACTCAATATGTCTGTAAATGTCATGTAAACAAATAGCTGCCTTGGATGTTTGCTGCTGGACCTAGACTTCAATCTAGTGTTACGCTGTAAAATGTATATTCTTCGATGAGGCACAGACACTGTTGATTGGCATTCGATGAATTAGATCTGCAGATGAACTGAATAATTTCTATAAAATACACAGGAAGGAGCTATCGAAAGTAAGTATTTTCCAGCGTAACACTAGATTGAAGTATAGGTCCAGTATGATAATGTGTTAATAAACTGTGGATGATAGAATTAGATAATGAATTACATTTCAAGCAATGAGAGCCTCTTTAAGAAAATCTTTATTTACCGGTGTTCACCCGTTTAGAGTGAAACTCAACAGGAGCGTTGACTCGCCTGCGGATGAGACAGAGTTCTCTTACTGTAATCATGCTACTGATTATTTATTATCAATAACAATCATGAAGATACTGAAAAGATTCTTTGGTGGATAAATCCAATCTGTGGAGTCAAAGCCATGTGAAGGTCTGAGTCAAATGCAGAGACGGAATCTGCAAAACCACACCAGGTGTACACACACACACAGTTTCCTAATTCCACAAAATAATGGCAAAAAGAAAACGACTGTTTGCTTGGCTGATTTTCAGGTTTGACTCATGGTCCTGCTCAGAGAAAAAAAAAAAACGTGTTACCTGGGCAACAGACTTGTTTTACTCCGTTATCCTCACCCAGATGTGGCAGGAGTGAACCAGGACAGGTTGTGTAACAGTTCCGCTGCTGATTCAACAGGGAAGGCGCTCATGCTTCGTCTCAGCGTTGTCAAGCAGCTGAAGCACATACCGTTTACACCAGGCTGGAGTCTGGCTAATATCTTTATCATGACGTAACAATGATAAGAAAATCCTTTTTCACGGGAGAATATTCCATATGAAGCACAGGTTTATCACTGCAAGTAGACATTTTGTTGAACAATCTTTGAATGTTATTGGCATAAATCTGCTCTCACGTTGACATATAAACAAATGTTGTATATACATGGACATAATGTACATATAATATAAACTGAGCGCCACTGAGACCACGTTCTCGTCCACGTGTCTCAGACTATTGGAATCTATTTAAACATGAGGAAACGAGACATTTGTAAGAACATCATTTTACTCCATTTCTTTTTTTTGGTTAGGGCACAAACAATATTGTACAAATACCATCACTCAGTGGGTGACTGTGTGATTTGAAGAGAGAAAATATTTATCAAAGTGTCAAGTGTAATTCACATTTCATGTAGCGTCTCTGAGGCCGGCAGATTCAACCTTTAAACAACTCCTTTGTATTTATATTCAGTGGTTGTTTTTTTTTTCAATGAAACTCGAGCTACAGACACACCCAAGTTCATGTATTTTTACTCACTGAACTCATCTCAAAGGATTGTGGGGTATTTTATGTCCAGTGCGGTAAGAGCTTGTATCTTGCTCTTGATTGGCATAACATACCTAATGATGAGATTTTTATTATTCTGAATTTACTTCCCTCACTCCCTGAATCGGTATCAACATGAAAGTGTTTATGAAGTTCAAGCTTCTGTTAAATGTGAATAATATTTTCACACAACAACAACAGAACTGTCCACATCATAATGTGATTGTGATGTGCCAATGTGCCAATACACTTTGTTTCGTCTTCTGTCAGCATCCAACACCTGGAGCACAGCCTCCATTCATGGAGAGCCTACGTCTGTCTTTTCACTGACAAACCACCAGGACATCTCAAAGACCCAGAGAGCTGCGTTTCGCCCTGTCATCACATTCAGTTCAGGGGAAAGACTCATCCAGACGCAGGGAGGTCAGACGCTCTTCAGGGTCGGGGTTAGGACATTTTTGATTGCAGGATTCTTTTTCCAGTTGTCCTTATTTGGGCTCGGAGACGTTTTTGAAGCTCACGTACAACGTGCTGACCAGCGTCCTCTCGTCGTGCATTGAATCTTTACTGTTGGCCGGACGCGGACACATGAGAGTGGCCAGCTTTTTGGGAAACTGGTCGCTGAACAGAAGGTAGATGCAGGGGTTCGCGCAGCTGTTCAGGCTGGCCAGCAACATCAGGATGGTGAAAATGGCCGCTGGAACAACAAGACAAACGCAAAGTGTCAAGAAAAAACAATTGGATACGAGCTGTGGGCTTTGTGCGTAATTACGCACAGACTGGGGAGCGCATCGGGACGTTTGAATAACTTACTTTCTTTGGGTGCATGTACGTCCCAGGCGGACCAGAGCTGGACAGTGAAGAAGGGAGCCCAGCAGGCGATATAAGCCAGCACGATGAACACTGTCATCTTCAACGTCTTGACTCTGGCTCGGGACATGCCGGCCACACTGCTGGCTCTGGAGGGCAGAGGGAGACCCGCCCGCTGCTGGGTCTTTTGGTGCAGGTTGACCTGGATGGCCTGGCAGATGCGCACTTGGCAAAAAACAATCGTGATGACGGGTAAAACAAAAATGACCAGCGTGGTCCAGGTGATGTAAGTCTGCAGCCCCCACGGCTGGACGAATTTCGCCCAGCAGTCAAACACACCCGGCGCTACCTCGACCTGGGAGAAGATGAAAACCTGCGGCAGGCTGCCCAGCAGAGAGACGATCCAGGCGACGCACACGGGGATGTTCAGTCTTGTGCGCGAGCGCTGGAACTTCACCATCGGGTTGCACACAGCCTGGTATCTGTCCACCGTCATCACCACGATCATGTAAGTGGACGAGAACATGCCCAGGACCTGCAGGTACTTCACCAGGCGGCACACCAGGTCCGGCCCTACGAATCTGTCTGTGATGTCCCACATGAGCTGCGGGCACACCTGGAAGAAGGCGACCACCAGGTCCGCGAGGCACAGGTGGAACACGAAGACGCGCATCCGGGACATCTGCTTGCGGTGTCTCCAGAGGACGACGAGCACGGAGGTGTTTAGGATGGAGGCGCTGACGAAGATGACGCCGAGCAGAGCGATCTCCACTACGGCCAGACTCTCGTCCCGCGCCACGTCCTGCGCGTCCACGGAGCCGCTGTCATTCAGAGGTAGCATGGTGGGGTGGAGAGATCAGAGCCGCCAGCGGACCGGCACAGTCTGAGGGAACGGAGGAACAAATATATTTATAAAAAAACAATAATATTATCGTATTGCATCTTATGTGACTTGTTTATTATAAGTGCTCAACAATGAATGCCACTTTTTATTGTGAAGAAAAGTATTGGAAACTAATAAAGACTTGTGTCACCTATAGGTATTTGTATTTCTACCCACCTTTAGATCATGTGTCCAGCTAGAGTCGAGAGTAAATTGTTGCTCAGATGGGTTCAGGTTGGGGATAATCTCTGGTGGATGGTGGTCGTGCTCAGGGAGGTCTCTGCTGTGCCCCTGGGTTTTATGTGAGGAGGAAACTGGGTGGAGCCTCCATCTTCCGTGAATACAATCTGAAGTCTGACGTTTCTAGTAATTGCAAACTAAAATAATCAAATCATCATTGAAAGTTACCAATGACCAAAAATGACCAAAATGAGTGAGGATATTAACCATTTTATTTCCAAAATAGTCTATAAAACTTAAAAATTATTCATTAATTATCAGAAAATTCATTTGGATTCTCCATTTTTTTTTTACCAATGGAATATTTTAGGTGTACAGAAAATAGTTGCTTTCAGCAAAATGGTTGGTAAACCTAGAGTAAACATTGATGTTTACATTTCCAGGCTGTATATCATATTTAATTCCTTATGAAATCTATAGACTGCGTATGCCTTTCCATGTTATACATGCCTGAGACCACGCCCAACCCCAATGTCGTCATCAAACCTCGACCAATCACAGAACAGAAGAGTTTGCCGTCCAAACCGGAAGGGAAGATGTAAACAAGATAGTTGAGGAGAAGTGGAGACTTTTGCTGCGGTGTTACCATGAATACGCCATACTTCTCTGGTTTTATACACGATCCGAAATGCTTGGTGTGACTTCGTTTTACGCTTTTCATTAATCCGCCAACTTCCGCGGTAGAGCACAGTCTTCGTGTGTGAATGTCTCGTTAGCTAGCTGCTAGCTAACGTTATCTTAACGCTTTTACTCGCTGCGCTCACGCTCCAGCGGTAAATTAGCCCCTGATGCCTGAGGAAGGGGATCAGCCTCTGCCCCTGGTTCGGTCCCTGAACACACGGATACCGGTTAGCGCCGTGTTTTGTAACCGCACGCCCCGTGTGGTAGATATGTTATGGATAAATTACCAAGGCCAAGCCCACAGCTACGGTGAATTACAGCCTGGGACTGGACGGAGGATGACCACGTTTGTTGGTAAAACAGCTTTTTCACCATTAAGTTGGACTGTTGACTTTACATTTGTGCTAGTTCGTATAGGTACTTTTTGTATCAGTATAAAACTAAGACTATAGCAGAAGTACCTTTTATTAGTAGTAGTAGTCTCAGCATCAATATAACTGACAAAGTCACTGAGCAGTCTTAGTTCAATACTTGTTTGGATTTACATTTTAAATCCACACGTTACCTGTTTAGCATTATATCGCCAGTGAGCTGTGTGGAATCTGTATTTAATGTTTGGCGTGCATGCTCCTCCAGGTCACCCATGGATGTTCAGGGATGCAGGGACAGGTGATCCACTGAGTGTGAACTGCAAAGAGCTGTTCCTTCCTAAACCAGCAGAGGGGAGACAAGCCACATTAGCTATCATCACTCTACCTGGTGAGATTAAATATTGGTAATCAGGGTTTGATTGTGTTTGCATTACTCCGAAGTGAGAAGGAAGGCCTGTGGCGCTGAAAAATAACACAATCGTTTAAAAAGTTCAAGAAGTTCCTTTAATACACTTAAGTATAATCCTGCCATATATAATAATATATGATACATATATTATATATAATAATATATAATCCAATCCTGATTTTCTAAGACCTTTGTTTGTCCCCTTTACACTTGTTTGTTTTTATTATTCTGTAATATGAAAGAAAAATTCTTTACTTTCTACAGTTTACAGCCTCAAGGATCGCGCTCTTCAGGTAATTCGGCATCTTGTGCGACCTGCAGACTACAGGAGGTTGGAAATAGCACGGTGTCTTCACGAAGAACTGGAAGATCGGCCCAGTGCGCTGAAAGATCTGCGCCGCATGAACCAGCGAGTAGAGCAACATCTATTGGAGAGGATCCAAGGCCAGGAGGAATGAGACATGAAACTGGATGGACAAAGGCGCCAAAAACACAATCAGAAAGGAAACACCCAGTTTAATAAATACGATTGAACGGATACATTTAGATGTTAAATTTTCTTCAGATAAGACTTTGATCTGCTGCCTGTTTGTCATTTTCACTCAGTGGCTTTAGCGAATGTCTTCCTCAGCAGTAAGTACTATACCTAGGATTTTCCTCTCAGTAAGTGGAGCTTGTATAAAGTGATCATAGTGGCCTCAGTGGGAGAGCACTGTGTGTTCTCTGTGATGTTTTATAAGGATTTCAATGTTTATTTTTAAATGGCCAAAGCATATTTTCAATGGAACCACTAAGAGGTGGAATTTCTGTTTATAACAGTAACAATTGGAGATATGTAATGAAACCCTCTCCACATGCCCGGTCCATCCACACATATTTCAGGACTAGTTCCACTCTCTTCCTGTACTTCACTGACCTCAACTATTGGTACTTAGAGCTTAATACATCTTGATGAGCCCTGCCATTGACCAGGTCTACTAACTGAAAAGTATTTCCAATGTGGAGGAGATGACTGGTTATACCCCCTTACATCAATATAGTGTATATTTTGTTATTTGAGCTGTGGACAGAAACACTAGTTTTTAATGAGATTCAGTTAAACGCTGTGGGTGAGGGGCTTGTATTTTTGTCTGTGTTTCTTTTCCTCCTCCTATTGTTCTTTTATGGAACTATTTTAAATGCAGATTAAGCTACTGATATAAAATGTTTATTTGTGCATTAATTATAAAAAATAAATATATACTTAATAGTGGAAACATGCTGTGAGAGTGTTTATTGGAGTTATTTATTCAACCCCAAACATATAATCATACAACTGACTCAAGAAGTACATTTTGGTGTAATTCACTGAAATAAAGATCCCTGGGTTTTCGTAGCAGGGGTTCAGTTGCCAAACATGTTGCTAAGAGACAAAGTAACATAACGCCTCTTTGTGTGTGTGTGTGTGTGTGTGCGAGACAACAGGAACAGAGTGCAGTATTAATAGCAACATGCAGGAAAGAGAAAAGAAACAAACGTGGGACTCGAATCGTTTCAGGCGAGAGCAGTAAGTGTCACACATTCATACAACCAGTGTTTGAATGAATCCAGTATAACTCATACTAATGGTCCTTCTCTTTCTAAATGCAGTATGACTTTCTGGCCAAGGAGTCACCCAGTGATGTTTCCGCATGTCCAGACAGATCACTGGAGCAAAATGAAAACAATGGTAAGACTTTCAAAATTATTACAGAACGATCATCTCCCATGAGTGGACTCAACACTCGAGGTTTATTAATAGTTATTATCTTGACATTCATGTGTGTGCTGTGGGATGTTATTCCCACCTGTAGGTACCAGGCTGTCTCACATCAGTTCCAGCTGCCTTGCTGAAGGACACAGGTTGGTACAAATTCCCCTGCTAACAGACAGAGAGCAAACCTCCAACTTGAATTACTCACACTCTTTTTCCCTTCAAGTACCATGAATTATTCCTTTAGAAATGGACTAAAATGTACAAAGAAAAAAAGTCCTTTTTACAATGATAAAGAAATGATAAAACCATTCCACCTCCATCCATTTGCTTTTTATTTAAAATCCATTCAGTTGTTTTTCCCTCTGAAAAATCCAACAAATGCGGGAACAACTGCGAATTGTTTCTATTTTGTGCCTTGTAGTGTTTGAATCAAATTGCACTCCCAGGGGCTTGCTACCTGCTCTGACTCAGGATGGAACTGCAGCTCTTGTTCACATCCCCTCCATAGTACAAGCCTACGGTCGGTCCCACATTAACACAAGTGTAAATATTTCTGTTTGACTCGGTAACCTGTGGTTTCACTATCACATGTTCCTCTGTAGGCACCAACCACAAAAAAACCTCCCCTCAAAACATGCCCCAGTACAGGAACGTGTTCAATAACCGAGCCAGGATGGGATTCAGCTACTGGATTGTGGAGAAGAAGGCTCCAACTTGTAAGTAATGATCCAAGCTTTGACTGTGCTGTGTCACATAGACAGTATCACCAATAGATTAATGTGTGATGCACATATTCATGTGAGTGAGAGGACGGAGAGCCATAAATACTATGTTCCTGATTCTGCAGCATTCCCACTGTGCACCTTTACATCTTACATTTAGAAGAGGCTTATTCATCCCTCCTCACTCTGTTGTCCTGATGAACCCTTCTTCTTCTCAACTGTGTCACAAGCAGTGTTTCTAAAGGCCAACTATGCATGTAACATTGCACAGAACAGGGAAACTTGTGTCCCTTATTCACAGACGCAGATTTCTTCCTCCTTTACAGGTAAAGGACACAGCTTTGGTTCCTACAAGACCTTTTTGGGTTTACCAAAAGCCTGATGATAGTCACTGTCGTTCTCTGAACCTTCTGTCAAGATCTCAGGATATTATGATGAATCCTCACTTCAACACGATAAACACAGTTAAAAGGTTGTCAAGGATGACGTGCTGTTTGTCGGTTTGAAATAATAAAAATATCAGATTCCCTGCACTGTGTTTACAATTATTTACATATATAACGTGTTTTTAATTTCTACTGTTTGCTATGAACATATTGACTGTCTTACCTATTTTAATTTCCATTTTATAAAATGTTATTCTATTAAAGGTAATTGTAACTATTTTAGAGTTATTTAAATTGGATGCTGCCTGTCAGTATTTGCTTGATGATTTTATGACACCTCCTCATTAAATAAAAATATTCTTATTAATATTTAGGTGCAGTGAAATGTAAATGTCTTGAGAATGACCTACTATTTATAACTTCTTTATTATCAATCCAATGCACGTTTTCCGTGTGTTGTTATTGTTCAGAAACTTTAGCAGCTCAACGTTGTTGAGGCAGAGACGCGTGGACTTCTTCTCCCCGGACCTCCTCTTCGTCACTGACGCCCCTGCCGCACCTGCGAGGTAACGCCACTGCTCTTCATCATCATCACCTGCTCAGTGCATTCCGTTAGAACCCTCACCAGTGAGGTGTGTGTGTGTGAGAGAGAGAGAGCGAGAGAGCTAAACAGGTGTACGGTCCCCGTGAAGCCTCTGACATGAACCAACTACAGTTTTTATTCCATGAGCTGCTTTGTACAACACAGCTAATGCTAGCAGTTAGCCAGTTGATTGGCTAGAGTAGAGAAGCTAAGCTAAAGCTAAAGGCGTCCCCGTAAAGTTAGCGGTGTGTCGGGCTGACGTTCTGCTCCATCTCAAGACCGAAGTTTGATTAAAATACTAAAACATTGCATTTGATTTTGGACCGTATTCATGTTTAAAATGGACCCACACCCTTGTGAATGTAGGTATGTATATATAAAATGTTTTACTGATCGTCATTGTCTGCTAATTAAGAAGAGTGGGAGCAAAACTCAGCCTTAAAACTAGAAGGTATAGAAACGATAATATGGGATGTATTGTGATAATTAGGCATATCAACTGACATTCAATCCTTTTGACCCTGCTTGATGTTCATACAGCTGCTTATTTCATCTTTAATTCTGCATTTAATTAAGATCGTAAACATGGACGGCAGCAGAAAGAAGTTGGCGTTCAAGTGGCAACGAACAGCAGTCGCCTCACCCACACATCTGGAGAGGAGAGAAACCGACTCAACGGCCACTCCGTCAAGCTGGGATAGGCCACTGGGTGAAGATTCCAACACGGCATCCAATAGTGACTCTCCAGGGTCTGCAGGTTTTAGAGAACTGAGTCAGCACACCCCCAAGAGAACCGCAGAGTTGCTCGATAATTGCTCCTCTTCAAGAAAAGATAAACTTAGGAAGCTGAGCAGAAGAAATTGTGAAACATTAATATTTTCAGAGGTAAATGTTAACCTGAATGTTTGTTCTGCCCATTGTGCTTTCTCGTGCGTAATATTCAGAAGTGATCTGTTGATTTGCCCTGTCGCACCTTAATCATCAGAAAGAACCCATGGACAACTCACCAAAGCAGGACCACCGGGCATCACCACCTCCATCACACTCATTTATCCTGAAGAGGAGAGAGAGGACACCTGAAGAGGGATCGAAGGTTATCTACAGGATGGCAGTGTTGGCTGCTCTTGACGGCACAAATGCAAGACGCACCCTTTCTAATGTCCCAAAGACTGAAGTGCTGAGTCCGGCATCACTTGTTGATATTAACTGTGCACAATCTTAAGACAACAGTATTCTCCAAGATGATTTGTGGCCCCCCCTTCAGATGTGTGAGGAAGCCCCAGGCTGCGGCTCTGATCTGAACACTGATGAACGGGTGAGTCAACTAACACCTGTCTTTTCTTAGTTGGTTTTTCTGGATGATTGTCCTCTGACAATGAAATGCTTCATGGGGGTTCAAGGGTTCAAGGGTTCTCTCTAACAATGTGAGATTGCGGTGACTGTTATTAATTTTTACATTTTCACTGAATGAATATCATGGATCTTGGTAGAAAACATCTGGCATGTTTAAGAGATGCGTATTTACATCTGTGTCCAATTTGATGCAGCATCAGTTAAACTGATGGGCCATGCCAGTTTGTAATGTTTTGTCTTTTTAAAAATATTTTAACAGCGTGTTGTGCTGGAAGGAGAGGGTTCATCTGAGAGCTCTGTCGCTCAGGACTCTGTGTTTGTCAAGGTGACCTCCCAAGATCCAGAAAATGAGCCCGAAGATGATTGGGAGTCATCACTTCCCACTCTAGAGTACACCCCACATTCTTTGGATTGTTTCATGACTCATCAGGAGGTCTCTTCAGATGGCGAACAACACCAGAGTGCTTCAGCATATCTTCAGGGGCCTACTGCGTCCCCTTTCTCCTTTATGCCCACTCATGAAACCAGTGAAGGTGAGGACTTGGAGACATTTGTATCGCCACAGAGGACGGTTTTTATGTCCTCTAAGCAGCTGCGACCACCAAACACCGGACCTTCAAAGGCGCCCAGAGTTGAGACTGAGACTTTCTGCTCCTGCAGCAAGAAAGAACCCTTTGCTACACCACTCATCTCAAAATCGAAGCATAATTCCAAAACAACTGCACGCAGACAGTCAGACACTGGTTCCAACATTCGTTACCCCCCCAACTCTTTCACTCACAGTGGAACTCCGAAGAGAAGATTCCCTCTGGGGGCAGAGTCTTCGTGGATCAGTTCCCCCAACTTGGACAATCAGGTTGGCTTCATAGACACGCATTGCCACATAGACATGCTCTATGGAAAACTCGGCTACCGTGGAACATTCAGCTGTTTTCAAAGGCTGTACCAGAGTAGCTTCCCCACAGAGTACAGAGGCTGTATTGCTGACTTCTGCAACCCTCGGATCATGGTGAAGGAGGCCCTGTGGGAGGGTTTGCTGAGTGAGGACATGGTATGGGGGGCTTTTGGGTGCCACCCACACTTTGCCAAAGAATATTCAGATGTCCATGAACGCAACATTCTGATGGCCATGAGACATCCAAAAGCTGTGGCGTTTGGTGAGATGGGGCTGGACTACTTGCACAAAAAATCCTCTTCTACCCCCAGGCAGAAAGAGGCATGTAATTGATATAAATCATTTTGTCATCCACAGTTTGTGTTGTCTTAGACAGGCATGTATTATCATTTTGAAGTGCTCTTTCTTGTGTTGTGTTTCATGGAATCATATTTTGTAAAATACCATTTGTTTTTTTTTTTCTCCGCTTCTCTGGGAAGGTGTTTGAGCGCCAGCTACGTTTGGCCGTGGCCATGAAGAAGCCCCTTGTGATCCACTGCAGAGACGCTGATGACGATCTACTGGTCATCATGAAGAAGTGTGTTCCTCGAGATTATAAAATTCACAGGTGTGCTGTGAAAAAAACTTTGGACTTGACTTATTCTCATTTTATTCTAAATTAATTTCTCCATTAACATGAATTATAATCCTCCCCTTTATCAAGTAAAACTCCATTTTCAACTTTTTTTTTATTTTAATACGTTTATTTGCACTTTTTCAAGAATTTTCTTCTTGCTTCCTTGCACCGTCTCCAGACACTGCTTCACAAACAGTTATCGAGTGATCGAGCCCTTCCTGACCGAGTTCCCCAACTTATATGTGGGCTTCACTGCCTTGATCACGTACTCCCATGCCACTGAAGCCCGAGAGGCTGCACGCCGGATCCCTCTGGACCGCATTGTGTTGGAGACGGATGCACCTTACTTCCTGCCAAGACAGGTGTGTCCAAAACACTGTCATTGATAATTACAAGACTCTACCTCAACTGTTAATATTAATAATAATTCAAAATTAACTGTTAACAGGTGCAAAAAGATGTCTGTCGGTTTTCACATCCTGGAATGGGCATCCACACTCTGCAGGAGCTGAGCCTGTTGAAGGATGAAGACATGGCCACCGTTCTCTCCGCTGTCCGAAACAACACCACTCAACTGTACGGAATCTGATCGCCAGAGACCGTGGACCATATAGAGGGAAGAGTTCTGATTTATAAAAGATTTATAAA
Organism: Pseudorhombus dupliciocellatus; assembly: GCA_016785235.1. Classification (NCBI taxonomy): domain Eukaryota; kingdom Metazoa; phylum Chordata; class Actinopteri; order Pleuronectiformes; family Paralichthyidae; genus Pseudorhombus; species Pseudorhombus dupliciocellatus. The sequence continues at coordinate 6,651,452 of JAFBJW010000090.1, forward strand.
TCCTTCTAATAATGAGATGTCGGTGAGTGGAGGATTGAACAGGTTTGATAGAGACATTGTACATTGATTTAATTAATTAAATCATGTACATTATTGTTTGATTATATTTTGTGGTTGTTCATTGGAGAAATTCACAAGTTTTATTTGTGTTCTTAGTGTGTTGCTCTGCCTTGTTGAAATGTGACTGTATGTTTGAGTTAGTGAGGCCTTTAATTCTCAATTCTTTAGTATTGCATTAAATACTCATTAACGCAGGTACTGATTTAATGAAAATGTTAAATGAAAAGAGTATAATCTCTTATACAGAGAAGGTGTAATTCTTCCTTTGGGCAAATCTGACATTGAAAGAAGGTTTGGGGGGGGGGGTTGAGACTGGTCCATTAGTCTGCTTCTATTCTGCAGTGTTCGCCACTCAGATTTGGTTTGAGTGCTTTTTATTTCAGGATGACTCACCAGTGGCATCCGTGGATTAATGGAGTTAATGGTAGATGAATAGAGCTCTTGTCTATATCTGGTTTAAAATACATGTTTCCTCCTTTTACAGAGGTGCTGGTGAAAGCCTGTTTTGAATTTTTGCTTTGACTTTTTTTGAATTATAGCTCCTTTGCAATTTGGAAGCCAGTGCTTGCTCTATTCTGTTTTGAGATCATTGCTTACTAAAGGTGACAAGGTGCGAGGCAGGACAGTCACGCAACACTGTGCATTGTTGATTGACAGGTTTGCAGACCTGCTCTGGGTGTAATTCAATGTTCTTTACAGTAATAAAACAACATTTCCAGATGATGTTTAAAACGAGGTCAACAAGGGAGTTTTCATTCAAAGATTCGGTTCAATTTGCAAGTGATTGTTGTTTTTATTTCCAAATGCTTATACAAAGGTTTAGCACATCATTCAGGACTTGGAGGCCGTTGTCAAATTGTGTCTCCTGATTAAAAGGGAAAAAAACAAACCAATTTGTTCTTCCACCTCTTTCCAAATGCTCATTTCACCCAGAATCATGAAGTGCACAGAGATGGAGACAAACCTTTAACTGATGCTTTATTTTTACCACCATAATTTGACAAAATAATTCAGACCTGTCCTCAACAACTTTCAAATGATAGCTACTGAATTGATAAGAATTATTTTCTTTCTTATTTCTAACAAGGGCTGGCATTGAGATGTGTTTAAAAACTGAAAATAAACATGCACACAGTTTCACTTGATGAACATGTCTGGTGTTAGTTGTACAGATGAACTACCAACAGTGGGAGTAATTGTATTTAAATATTTAAGCTAAAGGCTACTGACACATCTTTAATGATCACTATCTAATTAGAAATTAAAGGAAAGAAATAAAAGCAGTAAATCTGCCAATCGTGTCCATTACATTCAAAGTTAGGATGGCCTCTCTGAAACAGAAGAGACAACAGTTCAAAAGAACTTAAAATTGCATTTCATCATCTTACAACACACTGGTGCAGGGAAATGGCTATTGTTGAGGCGCTGTGTGTTTGTACCTGTTTCCTCCGTGTTGCCCAGCAGACGCTGAACAATCTCTTGCAGCAACAGGCCGTACTCCTCAAAGTCCTCTGGTGTCATGGTCATGCCAATTTCAAATGGGGCACTTATCTGCTTAAGACCATGAAAACATTATTTGTGAAGCTTTGCTGTTGGCACAAGGTGTGTTGTTTTTTTCCACTTACGGTGATGTGGTGATCCTCGGTGGGTTGACCTTGTTCCTCCGTGATTTGGCGGCCGGGTCTGGGAGGTTTCCCCTTGTTCTGCATTTGACCCACATATATTTCAGATTCAGTGGCAGTTTAAGTAAGCCTGATACATTATAAGGCCTTTATTATAGTATGTTGAGTTATGTTGGAAGGTAAGCTCGGCTATTTTCACTCATGTCATGTCATTTTCCAACCGCTTATCCGTTACCGGGTCGCGGGGGTAGCACGACTGCACCCAAATCACATTGCACCAGTAACCTGAGACCTCCTGCGGGTGGTGAGCCCACTCTTCTATTTTTATCTGTTGTTTCATAGCAAACACCAGAAAGCATCTCACCGGAGGTTTGTGTGAAGGGCTGAGAAAGCTGGAGCCTGCACTGGTCGTCTTGCACCACAAGGTCAGAGAACCGAGAAGAAAAACCAGCAGCCTGGTGTTTCTTTTCAGAAACATGGTGGAGTCAGGTCTCCTCTGAAAAAAGATGAAGCAACACAGAGTCAAAAAAAAAAACTGCTGCTCTAAATCTGACACCTGTAGTTCTGCTTATATAGCCTGACTTTCATCCCATTTCACACAGATTTCAAATGCCTGAAACAGAATGGCAAGAGATGATTGTACCGTCAAATCCAGGAAGCATTGAACTGTTCAAATGTTTGAATTGATAACAAAGTGGACATTTCTCTGTTGACCTGCTGTCCATCGCATCTATAATGAGGGGAATAGCATGGCAGTCACAGAGATCTAGTCTCTTCTGCATGTGCACAAGGATATTACAGGACTCGTCTGTTACTTAATGGGCTGATTGTCTGAATGAATCAGTTGGATCTGTGTGAACACTCTAACTTATGTCAACACAGTTATGGAAACATTCCCATTCCTGAAATAATGTGGTTTTTCAGTATTTTATATTAAAATAAAGCTACAGCAGCTCCTCCATAATCTAAGACACAGTTTTTGTTTTCAGAGCACCTATCATAAGATCATAAAATCATAGAATCATTTCAAAAGGTTGTAATTGTTTCTCATGAGTACAGATTTAATAACAAAAGCTCTTTACAATTTTCTAGGACTGCCTTTTACCAAATGATTGCACAACTATGCAGGTGTTGGTCTATATTAAATATATAAATCTCAGAAATGTTCATCATCTGGACAAAACTAGATAAGAAGGTGATTAAAACCCTTGCAGACACTGGTAAAATCTTATCAGGGTAAATAATTGCTATTTGAATTTCCACTGAGACCTATAAATGCTTCAGCGGGTCGTCCATGGACCAGAAGTTTGATCCCTTGCAACTCATTTATCAGAGGATCTAAACTGGAACTATTGAGTGGCTGATCCACAATGAGATCACTGGGTACAGATATTTTTTTTGTACAGTCTTCAAAGTCTACAAAGTAATTTAATGCTTTTATCCAAAGCGACGCACAAGCGATAGGTACAAACACAAGAAAAGATCTACAACGGCTGTTCTCTGAACATCTGTGCACACATGAGTTTGTATCTCGAACAGAAACATGAGTCTTTGGATTGTGCTGATGGTCCTCCCTCAGGATTAACACCATGTCAGAGAGACGGTGCTGTAGTTACACAGCTGACGCCGTTAGATGGCGCTTACGCCAGTTTTCTCCAGCGGGAGGAACACCAACGAAGAAGTGAGAGTGGTGCTAGCACACAGCAGCAGCCTGGTGACCGAGCTGGAAAAGAAATCCCACAAATGGACAGAAAGAAGAAACCATTCGACGTGACGGCGTCTTCTGTGAGTTTCCTCCATTTACGGTGACTGTGCTGGACGCGGTTTAGCTGCGTGACGTTAAATGAAATCCACAGCTAACGTTAGCTAACCGGCTAAACTACTAGCATCCACACAGAGTTGTGTTCTATAGTTCCAGGTTGTCCTCTGACCATTGTTTGTGGTGTTGTGTCTCTTACAGTTAGTGGACCTTAAAGCTGAGCTGTACAGGAAGCAGGAACAATTCAAACAGGACAAACTTGGACAAGAAAATGCTGGAACTGGATTGAGATTTAAATCCAAAGAGAAGGTAGAGTGAGTGGGGATGTCTGACGTTTTCCTCGCGTGGTTAATCTCCGGGATAAAACGCTCATCAGCACATGGTGTCCTCATTCTTCTGTGTAGAAACCAAATGTCTGGGTCAAGCAGAACCCCGGTGTCGCAACTCGGGCAGAGAAAGATGCAGAGCAGCTGGACGAGGAGCAGAAAAGTCTTGAATTGTCAAGGTGCGTGTGACGCATTAACAGAGGATTTGCTGCCATCACAATGATGTGAGCGAAACTTCTCACCCCTTCTCTCGTTTCAGGCGCAGGTTGGAGGAGAAAGCAAAACTCTACGAGCAAATGACAAAAGGAGACTTTCCAGGTTGGCAAAGTTAGAATCAAACTCCTGATACTTGCCCACAAGACAAAATGTTCATGTTACATGTTTAACTTGCTGTGCCATGTCATGTCAGATGAGGAGACAGAGGGTCTGTTCCTGGTTGATTTCACACAGAAGATTATTGACAAAAATAGACAAGCATTTGCACAGAGGGAACCATTTAAAGAAGAAGATGAAGATGAAGAGGATACCTCGACACCAATACCTGCTCCAGAAAACCCAGATGAGGAATGGTAATGTCTATCTATGTTGTTGCAAGTTTTCTACTAAACATTTCATCAATCTTATTCAAGTGTGAAAAGCACAGATACAAATGAATGAAAAGCTGAATTTTTTTTGTAGGGTGGACTTTGTGGATTCTTTGGGCAGATCTCGAAGATGCATGAAGAAAGACCTTCCAGATTTTAAGAAAATGGACTACAACTTAACAGGAAAAGTGTAAGTTAAGGATTCCACAAATTATTGAGGGTTTTAAGTAGCAGGGTAATCTTTCTTTGCTCGGGACTATAGATATCTGTATCACAGTGACCATTGCAACTCTTTGTGGACATGATTATTCCATGTAGGATAGCACCATCTGAGAAGACTTTACTCTCAGAGGACATGCGTCGAGAGCTGCAGAGGCAGGAGTGGGAGAGGGAGGAAGAGGAGGCTATGAAGAGGCCTATTGGACCGATCCACTACGAGGATATCCGAGGACAAGGTTACTATCAAAACATTCCCTGAACCATTCAGTTGAAATAAAGGCTATTGATTCACAAGTTTTCTGCTGTAGTATAAACAATTCTCTTTGTTTGTTCTTCTCAGAGGCTCGAGAGCTCGGTGTTGGATACTTTGCATTTTCTCAGGATAAAGAGCATCGCAAAAAGCAGAGAGATACTCTGGACATGCTCCGAGACCAGGTGAGCTCCCAATGTCTTGACACATACAGGGTTCTATTTTGCCGATCATGGTCTGCTACACGTGGCGCAAGTACACAAGTCACTGTTGGTAATTTAATGTTAAAAAGAGCTCACTGGCCGGCGATCTCTTTTGTTCTTATTTTGCATCTGTCTTGTTCTTCAGACAACGGAGCAGCGTAGCAAAAGAGAACGACTGAAGGAGAAGAGACAGTCCATCCTGCAGGCCAGGTTGGCCAAAGTAAGGCAGAGAAAGATGAAGAAGTCCAAGCTCGATGGCACTGTAGAAGAAGACAGAGAGGAGGAGAAAGATGGTAACAAATCACCCTACGTTAGTCACACTATATATTTATGATGTCATCAATGATGTTAAAGTATTTGTGTAATGTTCTGTGTCGCAGTGGATGAAGATGATACTGAATTGTTTGGATGCCCGCCTCCACCAGAGGACTGTCCTGAGGTCAGTACTGTGAAGAGGGTGGAAGTTGAGATCCAGGAAAGGAGGGACACTAAACCAGGAGTTCCTCATGTCAGAGAGTGGGACAGAGGCAAAGGTAACAGCTATTATGCAAATGTCCAAGTTCCTGTCATCCTCTCATATCAGAGGTATGGACACTGGCAGAATGTTGGAACCAGTGGATAAAAATGAGTCAGTTTATTGCACAAGATGTGGTAACTCACCTGACCTATCAATGTGGCAATGATCTAAATATAACAGCTGTTTTGTTTTTTCTTACAGAGTTTATGTTTAGCGAATGGAAAAGCCGCCGTCGGGATGAGCGCGAGTCAGACTTTGCTCCTCCCTCTGCGTATTTCACTGATTGGAAGAAACAAGCCCCAGCAAAGACTAAAACTCAGGAGAATAAATCCCAAATGTCCTTCAAGTCTTCAATGGGCCTTGGAGAAAAAGAAAAACCACAACCTGAGCCTGAAACTGCTCCTTCACCACCCCCACCTCAACAAAAAGCTCCATCCGCTTCACCGCCACAGACCACGTCCCAGCCACCAGCCTCACAGCCCCACGTTGTTTCATCCCCTGTGTCTGCTCCCCGTTTCTGTCCCCAGTATCTGCCCCCTCCATTTTATCCCCCATTTCTTCCTCCTCATCCTTCCCAGTTTGCAGGGCCACCTCACTTACCTCCTCAATATCCTTCCCACTATCCACCCCAGTATCCTCCTCAATACCCACCCCAGTATGTCCCCCAGTTTGTCCCCCAGTATATCCCCCAGTATCCACCTCAGCCTCAACCTCAGAGCCAGGCTCAGCAGCCCCCTGAGCCCTCACACTACAGTGAGGCTCAGCAGCCCCCTGAGCCCTCACACCACAGCCAGACTCACCAGGCCCCTGAGCCCTCACACCACAGTGAGGCTCAACAGCCCCCTGAGCCCTCACACCACAGTGAGGCTCAACAGCCCCCTGAGCCCTCTCACCACAGTGAGGCTCAACAGCCCCCTGAGCCCTCTCACCACAGTGAGGCTCAACAGCCCCCTGAGCCCTCTCACCACAGTGAGGCTCAGCAGCCCTTTCAGGGGTCTTCTCAGAGTCTGGATGACATGTTGTCCTTCTACAGGAACTCTACCTGACCTGATGATCAGTGTGTAGTTGCCTCAAGTTAGGATTTGTAAATAAACTGTTTAGTTTGAGGCCTCATGCAAGAACATGTTCTCAAAGAATATTGGGGACTAGCTCAGATGCTAAACACATTCTCTGCTCAATGATATTTCTAATTTAATCAATTTTGGTATCATGTAAAATAGTCAAATCATTCACTGGAATCCTTTAACAAGATTGTTTAGCCCTGTCATGAGTCACTGTGTCCCAATGCCTCAGCTCTTAGGAGTTTTGCGTTTAATAAATAACAGGAATTTAAATAACATTGTTTCTGTTTGTGTTTGCTCAACTGGATCTGCGTTCCTTAATGTTTAGCATTTACATAGAATGTTTTATGTACTATGTATACAAGAGGGTTTGGAATGATGTGATGATGGAGGTTTATTGAATTGCACTGAGTTGCAGTCTGAAAATCTCCACCAGATGACACTGTACACCTTCATGTTGAGGAAACCTGACAGATCAGACTGGCTGTGATCATCACTCATTATCTGACTTTAAGAGGGAGGGAGTCATTCAACCATTTTTATTATTGATGAACCTGATGATTGTTTCCTCCATGAAATGAATCATTCTTATGTCTGAAATTGCCTTTAGAACATTTGTACATCAGTTTCAGGAGGATTATTATGATCATAGTAAGAAGGGAAGCCACTTGAAATGTGGGAAGCTGGAATGATGGATGGTTGGAATTTTCTCAAAAGGCCTGATAAATCCCAATATACTCAAGTCTTTTAATCAAGGGGCATACTTTGTTTACTCTGAAATTCAAATTTTTCTTTTCAAATATAAAACCAACATTGCCTCACATTTCTCCAAGTGAGTTTTCCCTGACAGCTGTGAAGGTGCGAGTGCTTTTAGTTTCAGAAATGTCTGTTTCTGTGAAGTAGGTGCCAGGACACTGTTCTGCTAAAATTCCAGCCATTAGTAGCCTGAGGTGAACCTGGACTGCTGCTCCCTAGTGCCTGAACGGACATGTCCTTGTGCCCCGCATCGATCACCTCCTGCCTCTGTCCTGCAACACATCCCCAGTAATAACAACCCATGATGCTTCCTCCACTCCCTGTCTGTGGTAAGTCTGAAACATCAACTTATATTTGTCTGATATGTACATAGTTTACCTTGGTCATTTGATGCTTTAAATACAAACCACTCACTGCTGCACAGACTATGGCTTTGAATGTAGATTTCTGATTTCCTACCCTGGATAATTTAGCTTCGTTTTGAGATGGTGCGCAGAAGTGGAAACCTCCATCTTTGGCTTTGCTGCAACATCAAGGTCTATCACAGAACAGAGGGTGCTGTAGCAAAGAGAAGAATATGATTACATTGGTGTGGAGTATTGGAAAGAGTCGGTGGTCTGACTCCAACCTTCTGCTTCATCCTGCTCCACAGGAACCATGTGATTAGCTGGTGGATTGACTTTATAACAAACAGGATCGACAAAGTATCCACAGATCAGATCACCTCTTTAGCCTTTTCGTGTGTTTGGCGTGATTCCTGCCTTCTGTTCCCTCCATCAGGCCGGAGGTGGGATGGTTCAGCCCTTTGTGTGGTTAATGAATCTACTGCATGAAGAGGTTGTTCCCTTCCTGGTGTTGATCCCACTGTGACTTTAAACACTGTTATTTCCCCTCTTTATTCCTGCGGCCTTAAGCTGGACCAGTGCACTCAGACTGGAAGAGACCAAAGCAAACAGCTTCTGCACAAGGACCCCCCCCCCCCCCTCTCTTGATGAACGTTTCTGCATATTGATGATACATTACGTGTTTAAGTGTAATGTATTTTGATACTTTCATTGCAGAAATGAATTTTCTGCCTGATTGACTCTGCTGCCTGCAGGGATGAGATGATGATACAGTGACAGGAGCTCACACAGTGATGGCTTAAAGATGCTCTGAGACGAATACAGAATGGAACTCAGTCTGCAACACTCCTCACAATAAAGCACACCCCTCTTTAAGGAAATCAAAAGCAGAATAATTCAGAGCAGCCTGACTTTATTTATGTTGTTGTTGGCCAGGTGAGCCTCTGGGCCCCTTTACATTTGAACGCTATGTCCCCACAAAAGTTGTTCTGACGATGCTCCCCTAACTTTTTTTCCATGACCTGGTGAAAATGTTTGTTCGCTTGATACTTTGGCTCAAGACCAAATGTGATAAAAGACAAACATTATAAAAGCAGCATTAAAAGCAGAGGGGGACAGAGGATCTGCTTGAAGAATTCAGATCAGCTGACTCAGTCATTAGCATCACATCCCTTCTTCAGAGAGCCTTCAGTTTTCTTATAAATATCTGTATAACTTTTATGAATAATGTCTTCAATTCTGCTGATTTTACAACTCTTTGGTTTTTATCACTGCCTTGTGAAGCACTCATCTCAATTTTGAAAAGTGCTCTATAAACAAATATTATTTTCAAGATAATTATAATCATACCCTCTAAACATTGAGCTTTTCTACCAATAACGTGACTGTGGACATGTGAGCAGCTTCTAGTTTACGGCCTCTGCCGGTAGTGTCAAATCGTGACTGCCTCCGGAGGGGCTTTTTGTATGTTGCGTAAATGTATATAACGGTACAAATAAATAGCAGACCGGTGAGTTCAATCAGATTTGCTGACTCACCACTGTGACAGGTCTAATCCTGCATTAGTGACGGGAGGGTGTGTCTCACTGACAGGTACGCCCTCCTCCCTGGGATCCGCTCCGCTGACAAATGATCTCTGAATCCAGTGGTGGCAGTTTAATCCTGCTGTCGTCAAGGAAACGGAAACCTGCTGTTTTCATAATAGAAAATAAAATAAATGACCTTCAGCACATGGAAGCAGCCTCACATCCAATGTAGTGGGATCTAGTTGAGTTTGCTTATTATTTTTTACCCAGCAGTTAAGCAGGCGCTGCTCAGACCTAAACTGCAATGTGTTCAGTGCAGGTGTTGGTTTATTGTTGATATTCCTCATAATGCTGCAATACAGCTGCTGCAGCACAATGGCTAATGCAGCTTTTATGAGTAAGGTTGAGTTGAATCCTTTAGACCTGACCTAAAAATTAATGTTGTCTTTATGTCCCTGCAGGTCCCTGATCCGGGGGGGGGTGTGAGGGGCCTCTGTGGTGGAACAGAAGGAGAACATTAAATGGCGATGAGCTGCTTTGTCTCTTCCTCTTGCCCCCAAAGTGAAACTTCACACGTGAGTCCCTCCACAGCCCCGCTGTGTTTAGATGAGCTGCAGTGACATCATGCGACAGGCCGGGTTTGCGTTTGTTCTGTCCTGGGTTGTGTCTTGTCCCCATCCTCATCCATCACAGTTCAAAAACTAAAGCTGCTGCAGCGAGATGCTGCAATCAGCAAGTTTTTCAGACTCCACACAAACCTCACAATCATACTCCTCATGCAGATTCTGTATTTCTAAAGTGAGGTGGCACTCACATGAGCATGTATCTCAGCCAAGACCCAACACGATCAAATTCACGAGATCCAGATTTTGAATTTGGATTTGCACCAAAATCCATACCCTCATAAATATCTACAAATTAGTCTCAAATCAAATAGAAGAAAATGTAAAAAAAAAAAAAAAAAACGAAAAAATAAAGTCAAATGATCCACACCACTATAACATGCAATGGCTTCTTCCTTGGGTAATCCTCCATCTGGAAATTAGATGAGGAAATTTTACGTAATCCTGCAAACAACAAATGAACCTGGAGGAAATACAGAACCGTCCTTGGAGGTAGTCACTAATTCAGAATCACCTGGATCATCCCAGATGAAACAATGAGCTCCATCAGAATCAATAACCGAAGTTTGAGTTCCAGGAAATTCCAGGGCAAACTGGACTCTGTGGTCTTTCTCAGTTATTAAGGAATTCTGTGTCGAGTTGAAAGTTAAGTTTAAAGCAGCTCTTGTGTGTGTGTTTGTTGACTCGAACAAACAGAAACTGCCAAACATCTCTTTTTTATTTGTCTGAACAAAGATCACCAAATTTCACCCTTTTACAGGGTTGCTTATGTACCTGACTGTTTCATCACCTGGTAACTTTCTCCTGTCTCTTTGCTTGTGCTGAAACATCACACAGGTTTTACAGAGAATCTCCTCACCATTTTCCGCAGCCGGCTCTTCTCCACCGGGGCTCAGATGTGGTGCGAGCGAGCTCAGACAACACATTCATCTGTAAGAGGTTTTTAATCCTCTGAGCGGTTTTATGATGCGCAGCCTCAATGACCCAACAGGGGACTGAACTCACAAACTGGGAGCGAGAATCAAAATCGTAAATTGTCGAACCCAGGGCGGATGGTACGAGCACAAGTTCACTGAGCTGGATGAAGCTTTGAGATTGGAGGGTTCAGTCAACAGAAGACCAGCGCAATTTTAGACGGCAGCGCGAGAGACAAAAAAAAAAAAAACTGCCTGAAGAGACAGCGTTTTAAACCTTTATGATCACTTTAAGATTCTTCTTTAAATTACCGACATTAACATTAAAGCAACTGAAGTGTGTAAAGATAATAGGTCATTAGAGATAATAGGTCATTAAGACTCCATCAGTAAAATCTACCATATTGAGGCAACAGATAAATTTAGAAAACTAGAAGGGGAGGCTGGGATAATGAGAACTCCGTGAAAGCAACGAAGTACTAATACAGACTCGAAGAGGGGCTGCAGTTTTCAATTTAGGTCTAAATTAAAGCATCAAAGAGTCCGAAGGACGGCCTGGGTCAAACTGACGATGTGAGAAATGAAGGATCGCCCTCTCGTATGTGACCACTTCTACGACTCCGCTAATGCAGCATGAAGCTACAGTAGCACCGAATCGACCGTGCATGTCTGCCAAGTACACTGTATGTTTAATGAAGCTTTAGAACTCAACCCACAAACAGTGTTAGGTCTTCGAGTCATAATCGCCATTGTGGAAGAAAAATGATGCTTCTTTTCATTCAGATCCATGAACTGTTACCTGGTTACTCTTTGAAAATGTCAGAACATTTATCTGTAACTCAATGTTCAAGAAAGTTTCACTTCTTCCACCAAGTGTTGAAATCAGTTCAGATTCAATCAGATTTAATTTTTTTTTTAGTGATGCTGTTGACCAAACCAGCAGATGCATGAACACACAACTTCCCTGGTGGAGGTAATGATGCACTGATTAGTGGTGATTTATTGTCTTTATTCACTTGCATCAGGTAAGTGGAAAATCTGTTCATGAGTGACTATCTGCCAGCTACGAAACAGACGGAAGCTCAAATACGAGGAGGCAAGGAGAAGAACCGCCATCTTCCTCCTGCTTTACCTCCATTACTACTTTTACTGCTGCGATTTCTTCAGCTGTTACAAATGCCGCTTCTATTACCGCTTTGAAATCTCATGCTGCTTCCCCCTACACTTTGCTAAAATGAGTAAAGACGCCTCCTAAAAGCGCAACGATGTGCTTGAGACGGAGGCCCTGGGTCCCGTCTTTCAGCATCGCCCCACGGTGAGCTGTAATGAGCTGGCGCGTGCGTGACGAGAGCGTATGCCGCCACAGCCGCCGCAGCCGCCCGTGCCACAAGGCCTGAGTGGCGCCCCCGCTGCGTTTGTGTCAAACAGCCGCATGTAAAACAGGCTGGTGGCAGGGAGCTGATGGCAGGCCTGCTGCACTGTGTCCCCCCGCAGCAGATGGATCTGAAGAGGACGGACAAAGACCCTGTGGAGTCTCTAATGACAGCGTTTGGCTGCTGTTCAGACTCACTGCGCTGGGGCGTCTGAGTTGATGTTGTAAATAACACCTTTGCTCTCTGATGACCACACGCTATTAGAACTGGGTCTCAATTGCTATTTTTCAGGTTGACTGCTTTTTTGTAACTAAGTGAAGGAGCAGACATTCTCCAGTATTATAGAATGGGACTGGATGTAAGATACCATTTTTATTGTTAATCAATTCTCTAAGCTCTGAAATATAGCACAACTTTTTTTTCTTCCAGACCTTCACTGTTGTCCTCCATCTATCTCGTTGTTGTTTGTTGTAGTGCAGTAGTTGAAAAAGCGTTTATGTTCTGAATTCATTCAAATGGTTTTCTGTAAATGTACTGCATTATTACCTAAATGTACTTCATCAGTGCAAGTATTCATGGATTACAGAGAATTTATGAAGACAGGTTTTCCTCCGTGAATTAAAACCCATTTTCATTTCACGTGATTTGTGAAAATAAGAAAGAAATATATAAAAAAAAGCTTTCTTTGTGTTTTGCTTTAATGCACAGCCCTGTGCATCTGGAAGGTGTAGTACATTGATTTCAACACGTTGGTCGAGTTTCCTCCTCTAATGCACAGAATGTTGGATTCATTACCTAAGTTGCCGGCCACATTAGAGAAAAGAGTAAATGTTTCTCATGTCGATGCAGAGACGTGTTAAATGTTGGAAGTGTTGGCTTGGAAAGCCGTTTGTCTCCCGGGCGGCGCATGTGTCGTCTGACAGTCGACCCCTGCACAGCGTTGGATAAAGGTATTAGCTTGGCGCTGTTGACACCGCATGCTCACTTGTAATGGCCTCATAAATTCTGCTGGTGTGAAAGAGAGGAAAGGAGTGAAAAGGGAAGGAGCTGAGGACTCATTGGCAGTCAGCTCTCACTCCAGGCCTCCTCTCAACCAGCCAGTGTTCCTGTTCTCCACCTGCAGCGAAGAGACCCGCAGGCACTCGGACGTTTGGGTTCATGCTCCACTTCAGAGTTGGCAGGCGCCGATTCATATTAGAGTTTTAATCACTATTGATGTTGGTGTGAATGTCCTCTTCTCTTTTATATTTATCAACATCCTCCTGGTCTCTGTAGCTCGTCTAAAGCCTCTTGACCTTTTCTCCAGTTGTCTCGAGTCGGTCGCTCCCGTGTGACCGTCTCCGCCTTCTGTGCAGCCTGTGCTGCTGCTGCTGCTGCTGCTGTTCCCTCTGTGACAGGAAACAGGATTGATGACCTTCATAGTAAATGTCACCTCTTCCTGTTAAAACTTTACTTCAAGCTCTTGCCCCACAATGCTCTCTGTGGCAGCCTTGATGTTCTCGTCACACCACGTGATTCTGGCGTGATTCTCTCCAGTTCCTTCAGCTGCTCTCTCGGATGAGTTTGTCTCTAAATCTGCTGCTCCTTCTTCTCCTCCTTCCTCTGCTCAGCTAATTCTGGACTACATCCTGTGTCTCCAGCTGGGTTTCAGATGACAGCAGTGTCCACCTCTAAAGCGTTTGTCATGTTGAATTATAAAGGTTTGATTCAGAATCTATGGAGCCCCGGACATTGTTTGCACAAAATATTAAACTGTTCCCAATTATTTATTTATTTATTTTTCTTTCCCCCCCACATGTCATGTCTGGGGCTCCATAAGAATCGTATATTTGCTGTATTTCTATCTTACAGAGTACTGTGTCACAACATCCCACAATTAAATCTAAAGCACATGTGGGAGTCTTCTGTGAGCAGCGGTTGAATAATAAGTGAGGTCCTAAAATCGTCAGGTCAGTGTGCTGAATTTGATGGTGGGACGTGACAGTCGCCGTCTTTGTCTTAATAAGATGCAGCAGAACGGAGGAAGTATTGTGTCTTGGCAGCAGCGGCAATGTCACTCTCGCTCGCCCCGGCATCACATGGGCAGTATTGATTGTTAGATCCAGGGGCTGTTAAGGGGCTGGTTGCATCTCAATGTGTCCTTCAGCAGAAGATTAATGACGCCAATAAAAACATAGACTCTATCCCTGCCGCATTTCTCTTTATTAATGAAACTTAAACGGCAGGTTGCCAAACTAATAGAAGGATCTGAGTTTGAGCACCAGACACTAATATTTACCTCCAAAGCAGCGAGTATGTGTTCTACTCATGCAGACAAACACTTTCAGAGGTAAAAGAAATCACTCAGAACAGACTCTCACTTATTTTATTCTGAAATAAACACTGTCCATTTTATGTTTTTTTGTGTTTATATTGCATATTTACTTGATGTTCCCCCTTGCTGCCCAGCACATTTCCCACTTGAGGGACTAAAAAAGAATAAATGTATCTTATCTTAAATGTCTTTTTTTTTAATCTTGTGAAGTGAATGAATATATGACAGTGTCATATCATTTTTTTTTTCATGTATATGCATCAGGATTGCTGGAGAAGGACACGTGGCTGTATGTGCATCACCCAAACAGTGCTATGTTGACTGGTAAATATAAATACACACACACACATTATGGAGCTCGCACATTAAGACTGATGACAGAGGGTCGGCCCAGGTTAATCCAGTGTGGCGTGTGATCAGCATTCACATAAATATGCTCGTGAGACTGACAGCGTCATGACAAGAACCTGATGGACGGATTGTTCATTCCAAGGTTAATAGCTGTCACTTAGATCTATAGTGATAAATTAGCTCTAAGTAAAAAGCCAATGAATAAATCTGAGCGTTTAAGGGAGCGTGCTGTTGAGCACTTCAGGGAAGGCCAATAATAAACCAGTTTAACACATACTAAGTTACTGGTAGGCTTGTAAGGTTGACTGGTAATACGGATAATAAGGATCATATATATTAGAAGTGTTTTCAGTACTACATGTAGTCTGCAGTGAGTTTAAACTGTGCTGTTACAGGTTTCCATCAAGGCCAATAACCCTTTATACCTAAGATCAAGTTTAATATCAGGACAAAAGAATATCATGTTCATTACTCTATTTGATGTTTCAGCATCTTAAATTGAGTTTTTCTTTGCAGTTGCATTGGTGAAACTATTCCCATTGTCAACGTGTCACAGAGTTCTCACAGAAGAACAAAAACAACCCTCCAGCTGTGTTTTCTTCCTCGTCACGATGTGAAGCAAAGCTAAAATTAGACCGCCGTGACACCAGAGTTTGTTCCTGTCTCCCATTGGTTCAAAAACTCGAAGGTTTAAAAGGTTCAGTGTTGCCAAAGTCAACTCAGGGTAACAATACTTTCCAAGGACACCCAAATATGCACCTGTTTTATTTCTGCATTTCTGTGTGTTTGTTAATGGAAAAATAGTAACTAATGTCCTCTCCATTTCAAACCAAAACCATGTGTCTAAGGGTCATTTGCGTATTCATCACTATTCAGCATGGTGAAATCAAACAGTGGTCTTGCTTGTCAAGTGTTGACATATAAGACAGGGAACCCAACCTGCAATGATTAAAGAAAAAGAAAGACAGTGGGGCCAAGGTTGAAAAAAAAAAAAAAAAAAAGGAATTATCCTTTAATTTCCGTGCCCACGCCCTCCCTGCTCCAGTTTCGCTGAAAGACTTGAAAACAGTCACAGGAAGGAGTATATCAAGATGGAGTTCCTTTTTAAGGCCCAGTCTTATTGTTTCACCTCAGAGCAGGAGAGGAGGAGACGCACGCTTTCCCCACTGACGCAAAGAGAAGACAGAGATGGACCTCCGGGTTCACACTGCACGTAATTGTTTTTCTAATCTAAAAACATACAGCAATTGTTCGAATCTGGTACCGTACACAGCTCATACATCATGGCGGGGTGCAAACTGACCCGGATCTCGTACACAGCAAATGACCAGAGAGCTCCATGTGAGGTCACGAGTGTTTCATC
This sequence comes from Pseudorhombus dupliciocellatus, assembly GCA_016785235.1. Classification (NCBI taxonomy): domain Eukaryota; kingdom Metazoa; phylum Chordata; class Actinopteri; order Pleuronectiformes; family Paralichthyidae; genus Pseudorhombus; species Pseudorhombus dupliciocellatus. The sequence goes on from JAFBJW010000090.1 coordinate 6,667,617, forward strand.
CAACACACCTTTGTTTTTATTGCAAGAGAGACACACACCTTCAGATTGCAAGTTGAAAGAATTTGCACACATGTAAATTCCTTTAAAAGAGACCAACACCAACAGCTAACTGATACTACTAATGTGTTTTGTAAGTACAAGTATACACAGCCTGAGCAGTGCAGCGTACTCCTCTGTGCCCATCGCCCTCTGCTCCATTGCTGGACTATTAAAAACTGCACACAGTGTCACCCTCCTCCGAAAAACAGAAACACAAGCACCCAAACCCCCCGTGTTTTAATCATGGTCCCAAAATGTAATATTTGTCCTGTTCGAGTAACAAAAATGTTGAAGAATGTTCTGAAACCTAAACTTCTGTAGCGTGAAAAAAAAAATCCTGGCACAAAATAAAAACTAGAAGTGTGCTGGGTGTGGTGTCGAGACAGCCGGGATTTGGCTTTTTTTATTTTATTTTAATTCTCACTGCTTTACATGGAGCCTCCACGGAGCCACTCCCCATATTTATGCTGCTGTTTGTAGCTGTGATACACAGGAGGGATATTTTTTACTGTAATAAATCTTCACCAGCTGACCACGATTCAAGAGTATAAATAGCTCCCCTTACTTCACCGCCTGTGAGTCACAGCTAATTCACAGAGGGGTTAAATGTGAGCATGGTGTCCATGAGCCGCTGAGGATGTGAGGCTGGGCCGAGCAGGAAACAGGGAGAGCAGCTTCCTGTTATGTAGCGCAGAGCTTGTTGTACGCCAATCAGACCGTCAGATGGGTGTGCAGGAAAACAAGTGTATCAATGCCGGAGAGTTGATCTAAGATTAAAGATAGAGACTGGGTTTTAGTCAGAGGTGAATACTGAGGAGTGTGGCTTTATACCAACTAAGATCTGAGAACATATGATGCCATTACACTCTCCAACACTGGATTTTGTTTTTGTTCTGAAAACATACTTTGGTGCTTCCTCATAATGCTTTGTTTGTTTTTTTTGTTTTATGATTTAATTAATGTTTTTTTTTTTTTTTTTTTTTTATGAACCAAATCATTTGTACCAGTTCTGAAGACTTTTCCTCCAGGTGTTGTGGATGTTGTGTTGAGGCATCACCGGAGTGTGGCCCGGAGCTCCAGCTGTGTGAGGAGGGTCCTGAGATGTGATGGGGAGGGGGGTCGAGCCTGTCTTTCCATTTGGTTTCCAGTCGCGTCCTGGACGCACAGCGATCAGCTGAGCAGCGCCTCTCTCACTCTCTCTCTCTCTCCTCTCTCTCTCTCTCCTCTCTCTCCTCTCTCTCTCTCTCTCTCCTCTCTCTCTCTCTCTCTCTGGACGGAGTTTGCTGCGCGCGCCCCTCTTCCACTGGATGTGTATCGCAGCTGCTTCCTTGGAGCGAGATGTTGGAGCTGCTCGCTTCTTCGACAAAATGAACACAGGTGAGACATTTATTTTGAAAAGACGCTTTTAAACCCATATTTTCGCCGTGGACGCGATTTTTAACATCAAGTTTTTTTTTTTTTTTGCGTAAGTTTGAGAGAGAGAAGCGACGTACAGGTTTCTCTGTCTCCTGCATTCATGTGGATAAAAGGTGAATCCATTGACGGCAACAGTGTGAAAGTGACTGTCCCCGTGGTTAATCTGAACTAAAAATAAAAGTCATTTCAGGTGTTGAATCTCCAACCTAACCAAAACCATCTACATGAAGGATGTGCTTTATGGGTTGGGTGGGTGAGAGTCATTTTCTGAGGTCATGCTTGATTAGCCCCATTCCAGGTTGTAAACCATCATGTGTTATGAGTTCAATTTATTCTACACATAAAACTTGCTACAGGTTGGGTTTCAGTCATTACATTCTGCATTTACACCAGCGCTCTAAAAGCAGCTGCCGCCTGAGAGGGGTTTCTCTCCTTTGAATCACAGGAAGTGAGTCAGGGAAATCCCTTAGATTTTTTTTTTTGTATTCTATTAGAAAGAATAGATGCTATTCTTCTATTCTATTCTATTATCTTTAACTTTAAGGAGCATTTTTAAAAATTTTGAGCAGCTTTTAAAATGTTGACGAGGCTTCACCAGACGTGTAAAGTTTGTTGCCTAAAACGATGAGCTTGAAATATGTTTACACGTGAAGATGGAAGCTTTGTTTGCAGTTTCAGGTCACAGGGACACAATACAAATGACCTGTTTGCTATTTTAAAGCTCATAATCTTACAGTTTCCTTTTCCTGTTGTTCTCTTAGACTGCCCCAAGCCTTCTGTTGCTCTGACGACAAGATTTGTTTGTCACGCCAAACTGAAGCTGCCCTCCCCTCTCATGTCTGCACCCAGGGGTCCCAAACCTGCCATCGCCCCGAAACCTAAACTCACACCAGAGATTAATGGCAACCGAGGAGTATGCAGCTGGCAGTATGGCAGCTCATTGACTTCAGACAATGACACTGATGAAGATCACGAGACCCGGAAAGATCTGAATGGAGGGATTAGAGCAGAGGAGCAATTTAACGCCACTGTCCTAAAAACACCACAGAGAGATTTGCAGAATGTGTCACGAGGGCTGGAGGACAGCGAGGGGACAGAGGAAGAAAAGGAAATGGAAGAAGACATGATTCAGAAGATGGATGAGGACTGGAGATTAACTGACAGCGCTTTAACAGAGGAGCCGGACTCCCTGGAAACACTGTGTGTCAGTGCCGAACTCACGGCTGACCCCAAGGAGGCGGTGGAAATGACTGACGCAGACCTAACAGAGGACATGGACGCTGACGGGTGTGATGCAGGTGAGGCGCTGGCCGACACCGAGGGCCTGTCAGTGGGAGATATTTCCGTTAATGGCATCGATGAGGAGACACGCAGCTCCTCTGGAATTCGAGACGCGAAGGAAAGGCAGGAAAAGGAGATTGAAGCAGGGGACTGTACGGCAGATGATTTAACTGAGTCGCTCACAGATGAACCTGGTTTCCTCCTCAGTGAGCACATGAAGGACGCTGACACACAACAAGGTTCCCTGACAGATGGAGAGGAGAGGCAGGAGGAATCTGTTTCAGACTGTGGCATCACTTGCAACATCCTAAAGTTGCGGTGTGGCCATAAAACGAAAGAAGAGGGCGAAAACCTACAGAACATTAGTTTTTATGACTTTATCCCTGAAGGCCAGAAACACTTCTGTGATACAGCAAAGACACATGCTGCCGTAGAGGAGGATTCAATCCGAGAGCCTTACTACGTTTCTTCTGATGACTTTTTGAACAGAGAGATGATGACGAGAATTAACAAAGCCGACGGAGTGCAGCACAGTCCCCAAAAACCTCAGGAGCTTTCGTCTGTATCAGTCGGGAACTATGACAGAGTAGCTGATAATGGACAGATCGAATGTCTATCTTTTGAGAATTACGTGGAAATTATCAACACCGATGGATTCCGCTGTCAAAACGGCGACAAGAACAAAGTGAGAGGAACGTGTCAGAAATGGCACTCTTTCAAAGCTGAAGAGGACAAAGCTCATGCAACAGACGGCTTCTTGAATGATCTGGACTACCAGCCCAGGTTCAGGCTGGTGTCCATCTCGGTGCCGACGGACACTGACACGTCGCTGACCTCGTCTCTCTCCGAAAGCCAGCTTTTTTCCCCGAGCAACTCGGACATCTTTGGAGACGACGATGACTTGGACGGTCACATCGTCCCCTTTCTGGACGACACTACTGATACGGAGCAGGACATCATTGACGCCCATGTTTACGAGGAGCCGAGGCACGGCGCAGAGAGTGAGAATATTTTTCCATTGGATAGAACGGCCCCAAGGATGCAAACTCGCTCAATGTCCCACCATGTTAATAACAATGTGGCCGAGAAAGGAATGCAGTATGTCCCGAGCCCCTACATGGGTGGATACAGACAACCTGCTCTGAGCAGCAGTCCTATGTTGAACTCAGTGCGGCACAACAGCTACTCCAAGCGCCACTATCTGTCCTTGTACCCCCGCTCCATGTCCATGGAGGCACAAGACTCGCCTCTGTGTGCTAACAAAGAGGAACATCAGAGACAGAGAGGAGCCATTTCTTCATCTGGAAGCTTCTCCAGATGCTCACCGCCGCCATGCAGCGGCCTGTCCACTCCAACATCGGTGGTGGATATTCCTCCCCCCTTTGAGCTGGCCTACATCACCAAGAGGCCCATCACCAAGAGTTCCCCCTCGCTTTTCGTTGAGGGAGACTCGTCAGAGAAAAACAGGAAAAAGAAATCCTCCATTAAGCGTTTCCTGATGCTTAAGTTTAGGCGCAAAACGGAGAGCAAGTCAGTGGTGGATGTCAGCCCGTGTTCCTCCAGGTCCTCAGCAGAGACCAGCCACCACACTCCCAGCCGACTGCTGGATTTAGACACGCACAGCTTAAGTAGGTCTCCGCAGCTCAGCTCACGCTCGGAGACTAGACACCAAGCGTCAGTTGAGCCGACCTCCAAGTTCTTGTTCTACAACGAAAGCAAAAGAAAAGGCAGCTCCGTGGCATTTCTCAATCGCAGCGTCATCCGAGTGGAGTCCTTTGAGGACCGCTCCCGTGTGCCTTTCATACCTCTTCCCCTGACCAAGCCTCGCTCCATCTCCTTCCCCAACACAGATACCTCAGACTATGAGAATGTTCCGATCAGCTCAGATTATGAGAACGTCCAGGTCCCTCAGCGGAGGCCTATTCCACGTGGACCTTTCACACACTTCTTTGACCATTCAGCTTCCGTTCGGGTGCTGTCATCTGCTCATGACACGGATGGTTATGTGGATATGAGCGGCCTCCCGGGGTTTAAGAGCAGAACTCAGTCACCAGAAGAGGAAACAGAAAGGTATGCAAACAAGACTATGGGCTCTAGTGTGGTACAATTCCATTACCCTCCAATTCCCCACAGTACCTGAGCGGGTTGGTAGAATAAGGTGTGGTCAGCTGCATGGTCTAGAATGTGCTCTTCACCAACAAAAACCCGTTCTGGTAATTTTATGATGCATTATGATGCATGGTACATCCACCCAGGTGCAAGTACCCCTGGCTTTTTAAACCAGCAGGTGATGGAGATTTGTTCATGGCAAATCTTTAGAGCCATTCATGTATCTCAGACATCCTTGGGTTTTATGGGATCATGAATGTTGGTACCAAATATCCACACGTCATCTGTACAGCCTTTGTTCAAGTGTGTGTTCATGCATGTTCCTCACCTCCTTTAACACCCAGCACTGGTCTGTTTTTATTACGTCGGCTGTGTGGGTTTAACAATGCCCCCGGGGAGGAAGATTTATAACTATTTATTATGTCGAGTCCCTTGATGCCGTGATCACGGCGGACAGGGCTGTTGTGATCGGTTTTCCTGGAAAGTGCTGTACAGTAACTTCCCCTTTTCATTGCTGTGAGATCAGCAAAGCCCAGCTGTGTCCCTGTGTTGTTGGGGCATGTTGGGTGGTGGGGGAGGAAACACTAGGAGCGGTGGCAGTGGTGGTCCCCTCATGTCGGAGTTAAAAACAGGTGCTTTCGTTCATAAATCATCCGCTGTGGTGCAGAAACAGCTTGTTGCGTTGATGCTGCTGGTGGAGCTCCTTGTTTGCGTGCTGTGGTGTTGTTTGTTGGTCCGATCAGCTGTGCTGTGCTGTCCCCTTATCCCATCCCCCCCCCCCGCATTCCTGTTGGTGTGTGCCCATATCATAAAGGCTGCTCAGGATGATGAATAGTCAGAGCATTTTGGAGTCATTGCTCTTCTCGAGCCAGTGAAGAACAACAAGCTGAGATACAATCTCAGTACGCTCTGCAGTCAGCACTTGTTCACTGCAGTGGTCCCCTCTCATGCTGCTCACCCTCCCAGTGTGAGGGCTAGCAAAATGGTACAATTAGCTTTTAAGTAAAAATGTGGCCTCACGATGAAAACAACGTGAATGAAGCCAGAATGTGTTTTCAAATGACGTGATGTTTAACTTTTAGAATAAAAAGGGAAAAAAGAAATGAAAGGACAATTTAACCGATCACATCAACAAGTGGAGAGAACAGCAGTGACCATGAACCGGATATTTACCCAAATTAACAAAAGAGGGAGTAAAAGAAACTGGAGGTTGCATCGGGGCATCAAGGGACAGTAAAACAGCTAGAGACATGACTGAGGAGTGCTGGCTGCTTCGATTGACAACAATCTCTCATCGTCTCCACACAGTGTGTTTGGTCTATGGAGTGAGGAGATAAGCCTCGTCACATGAAAAAACATGTCCAAGAATGACTTGACTTTGTCTACATGGAAAAGTTATATACAGTCTGATGAGACAAACAACCACGGTTCTGAAAGAAAAGACCAGTCCACCGATTGTCTGGATATTTATGAAACAAATCATTGTGAAGGAATAATATTACCGGATAGTTTGATCATTGGCAATCTTGCCCCATCACTGTTATCACTGTGTAGGCTCACAAGGAACCTGAGGCAAAAAAAGAGAGCGTAATGTATTTTTTTTAATCTCCCTCAGTAAGTTATCCCCATTGCCTTGAGCCTTGGAACAACACGGCAGGACAGTGAGACGTGACGGAGACAGTGCTCGTGATATAAAAGCCTAATATAGAAACATGTAGTTTGTGGTTCAAGCATCCCTGGCATCTCATCCAAAGTTAAACCCTCTGAGTAATGGGCCGTGCAGCTTTAATGTGAGCGATGCAGAGATCTGAACGGCCCGGACACATCGTTCATATTTAGCTAATTTGCATCTCAGTGGGATTCAGTCCATTGCTGCTGGGAGTGAGACGTATTGCGATCATTGTCAAGGCAATTGCTCACACAGAGGTCTACTGCAATACTACTGTAACTTAAGGACACGTTTTTATTTGCTCTGCGTATGCTCCCCAATGAGCTGCGCATTAGCATTTTCATTTGTGCTCCCTACTGAAGACAATCTTGTCGCAGGAAACGCAGAGCCTCATCCCTGACTGGGACCAGTGGTCACCGCAGGCCATTCAGGATGACTTTATTGGACCTGGAATACTTTATCTATTCATAGTTGCTGCTAATACTGAAGTCTGTATATTTATTGTTGTGGTTTTTCAATGGACTATATAATGGCTTAGAAGGTGAAATACATTTCATATAGGTTATAGACTCTATGCCAAATCTATGATGAACACAGAAAGTGCTGCCAAGATTAAACTTGAGGGGAAACAAGATGATTGAAGGAAAGGGAGAAAGAACGTATTTCTCCTCCACAGTATATGTTGTCTTATTATTATTATTATTTTTTTTACACCTTCTTGTGATTATTCCTGGAAAGTATCACATCTCCCCTACTCCTAAAAACCATAACAGATGCCTGTATTTCACCTGACCTTCTCCCCACAGTGCCTACACAGAAGCCTACAACGTGTGTTCAGCGGCTGTCAGTCCACAGGCTGCTTCAGTGGGTGATGTCAGGGGAGAGACAGCTAGAGAGACAGGGGGTGAGGAGGAGCAGGGCTGTACCTCTGAGGAGGAAGACGGAGGCGCAGACAGCAATTACAACAGACAGGTTAGTTCTGGTGAATGTGAGTCGGGTTTATTGGGTGTATTTCTGTTTCTATTAATATCCTACCCTAACAGTCTCAGAGCAATGTGAGGACAGGAGAGGGTTCCCCCACCCACTTAAATCGTGAGTCCCCCAGCATGAACTCTGTAGCTCTGCTAATCTGTTGCTGGGTCAGAGGAGAAATATTACAATCACCACAATATATTACAGCTCTGTGTTTCTTTGTAATGCAGTCTTTGATCTAGATTCATATTCTCCTTATCTGTTTCACTGAGTAATCACTCATGACCGGGTGTCGGCAAACTGCGGCTCCGGAAAAAAGTCTCCCGGGAAAAGAGCAGACAGCCCTGATGATGTTCTCCTTTAAAATGGATTTGAATCTGTTTTGCTGGTTTCACCTTTGTTTACAATAGAAATGAAGACAGACTTCAACCATAAGATAAAGTGTTTCCCCTTGAGCCACGTTAATGGAGGTTAACGGGCGACTAACACACTGTCCTCGTTGTTTAGTGTGATTCCTGCTTAGAGACGAAGTGGAGACAGCGTCAGCTCTTTCTAACCATGAGCTTATTACAAAGTATAATTGTTTACAGGCTGATGGCCGATCCAGAGCCTTTTACGTTGCAAAGGAACTGGTGGATACAGAGAGATTGTAAGTAAACGCCTTCCTTTTATCAAACACATCTACCTCTCTGTCAAAAATAATGTGCTTGTCATTGAATTATGGAAATGTTTCTGTTCACAGGCACGTGAAAGCTCTCAAGCTTCTTCAGGAAGTAAGTGTATTCTTATTTAATTTACTAGGGCGCAGATATAGTATAGTCTTCGTTTCTATGACATGACCTTCCCGTGCTATGTCCCAGGACTTTCGGGAAGCGGTGGAGGCAGCCGTCGGGGACAAGGGGGAACCTGTCGTGGAGGAAGAAAGACTTCGAGATATTCTCAGCGAACTGCCGGACGTTTACACCCTTCACCGCAGGATCCTCAGCGAGCTCGAAAATCGCATCCGACACTGGTGAGACATCACATGTATGCTCCTGTATACTCCTGCTGGAATAAGGAATGCTGGGACACAGCCATAGGACACATGACCATCATTATTTCATGGTTCCACAGAGAGCGCACATAAACATAAACTGCTGCTGCTTCTTCCTCCCGCGACTGTTTCTCCGCTCAGGGAGGAGAGCCAGAGGATCGCTGACATCTTCCTCTCCAGAAAGGCAGAGTTCTTTGTTTTTACCACCTACATAGGACACTACGACCGGAGCATGAACCTGCTGGAGGACAGCTGCCGGACCTCATCCTGCTTTGCTGAGATCGTTCACCAGTTTGAGGTCAGACTGACGCCAACTCTCTGATCCTAAACATGTAATGCAATTAAAACATTAGAAAACATGTCTTATTTAATAATCCAAAATATTCACACATGTATCACACATAGTCAGCCTCTATGTCCTTCATTTTCATCCTCCTTTGCTCTCCTCCTCCTCCTCCTCTTGTTGTAGTGTTGCCCTTGATTAGCAGTCTGTAAGAAAATACAATTTGGATATAGGCTGCATGAAAAGAAGAAAACAGGCCCAATGGGAACATTTGGAATAATGAAAGTACTTCCACATAAATCTAGATGCAGTCGTGTAAGATTGCTAATGTTTTATATATATATATATAAAGAGAGAGAATTTGCTGCCAACCTATGATATTTGATCTTTCTTTCTTGTCTCTGCACATTATCTCTAATCTGCAGGGTCCGGTGGGTTTGTTTTGTGCAGTGACAAAGATGAAGTGCATGTTTTGCAGGAGCATGGATGATAACGGGAAAGTGTGTGTGTATTGGTTTGTGTGTCTGTGGGATGGGGGGGGGGTGGGCTTCAAGCCAGAGATCCAAACATTAGAAAAAGGTCACCATGCGGCTAAATGAAGTCTTAATTTAATTTAATGGAAGTACTACGCTGTGTTCTTGCACGTTAAGTGTTGTAGTCATGACCCTCTGAGGAAAAATAGAAACTTTATGTATTTTTTGGTGAGGAACAAATATGTTTGGCACGAGCCACTCAGAACAACAATGAAACACCACGGAACATGTTTTAAAAACACGGGAATATTAAAATTGATGCTTTTCCCAGCAGCTTTTCAGAGCATTGCAGTGAGGAGTTTTAATTAGTCTCATCTTAATGAAAAACACAGGATGTTATGATGTGAAATACTTAGTTTAACATGGAGATTGCTGCATCTGCAAACTATTTAAAGTAAAAATATAAAAAATAAAAATACAGAGCCCGACAGAGATCAGTGGTGAAGCCCCTTTTTTAATAATCTAGCTTTATTGTGAAATGAAATGCAGTTGTGCCAGATGCCTTTGTCTAATTTATTGAAGTACTTTGCTTTAATTTTACAGACCACGGAAAGAGGAGTTGGCAGGAAGTATTTGCAGGCCCGGGCAGTTTGATTTTAGATCGAGAAAGAGTTAAATAAGGATTCTCTGAGGCGCTCTCTGCATCTATACCAGTGCAGCTACATCATTTCATTACATGCATTACAGCAAAGGTGGCTCTGTGGAGGACGATGCCAGTTAGTTTGTGGCTCCGGTGCAAACTCAAATATCTCTACGAGGGTCATTGTGATCTCTTGACTTTTCCTCTGCCACCACCAAAACATTTACATGTTTGGTTCAGAGTGAAATGTGTCCACAAGATACGGACATTATTTTCTAAAACAACTACAACTCTCTTTATTGCCATGTGTACGATAAAATAAGTGAATTAAAGACTCAACACAATAATAAGATTTTACAGAGAAATAGAGATTAAACATACAAGTATACACATAAGTGTGTACACATGATGGATACCCACAGTTCTCCTCAGAGCAGCAGCAGTCCCTCAGGGGGAACTTCTGCAATGCACAGTGCTGACCAGCAGCCTCATTCATTAATATGATATTTACCTCTCAGTGGAACTTTCATTTTCTCTGGGGGATGTTTTCATGAATCGGATGTGAATGTGTTTGCATTCGTGCGAACTTATGCCGTAACTGTTTCCTCAATGAGCAGCATCGGCTGCAAAGACAAATGTTTTTTTTTTTTTTTTATCCTTCATGTCTCAGCAGCAGAGTCCAGTCGGGGAAAAGGTTTCTCTCAAGCATCAGCTGCTGCAGGTCATTGTGCGAGTTGTTCAGTACCGGATGCTCCTCACTGGTGAGGATGACTGATCCCAGAGGTCTCCTCTGAATAAGAAAGTAGTTATCCTATAGTGGGTTGACCCTGGTCTCTCAGGAGGAATTAATTTATTTCACCCCTCTCACAGATTACCTGAACAACCTCTCCCCTGATTCCAGAGAGTACGAAGACACCCAAGGTACCGTAAACAAACAGCCGCCTCAGCTGCTCTGCGTCGCCGCGGGAGAGCATTACCGGCCCCTGTCTGTCGCTGTGTGTTTACAGGGAATTTATATGTGCTCATTTGGAACGGAGAGATGGCCATGAGAGAGCCAATTTAGATTTCTTTGTCTAAGCTATTCCTGCCCTGTTCTGTGTGATGTGTAATTCATGAGGAGGCAAGCTGCAGCAGCACTATCTCTGCCCGTATCTGTGATAAGAGAGCCACCCGAGTCCAGGCACGCAGTCCCATCCACACTTGACTCGCTCCGACTTTAACGTTTGCTGACTTTCTACGTGGAAGCGAGGAATAAGAACTGATGAATCTTCACTGACTCTGCTCCTTTGTGCCACGCGCCGTGACCTCTCTGTCTGTGTTGCTCCTGTCCAGCCGCTGTGGTGATGGTGTCGGACATCGAGGATCAAGTGAACGACAGTTTAAAACATGGGGTCAGTGTCGTGAGTTGTCTCGTGTAACTGTTGAATCCAGGAAGAAAGTAAACATATCTGCAAAATCCACAAACCTAGTACCTCTAAATGTGCTTTATGCCTTTTTGCCATATGTCTCATCTTGACCCTCCTCCCTGTCTTTGTCCCTCAGAAGAACTTGTTGCGTCTGGTCAACATCGAGTACAGTGTTCACGGCCAGCGTGACCTGCTGCAGCCTGGCAGGGTATGACTCTGATAACAGCATTGTTTCTGTCTGGAGCTGGCCAGCCCACCCTGTCTGCCCTGCACCACCCCTGTGTTGGCATTTGCTCAGTCATTCAGCCGGGAATCCCCACCCGGCCTGGAATAAAAACAATGTTAATAAGTGCAGACGTCCTGTGTGTGTCATGATCGCACAACTTGACTTGGATTTAATCCTCCGTTTCTTCTCTTTTGCTGTCAGGTCTTTGTAAAGGAGGGCACCCTGATGAAGGTCAGCAGGAAGCGTCAACAGCCAAGGCATCTGTTTTTGGTAAATGCCCCTTCCTGTTTTTATTATTTAAGTTAAGAGATAACTGTTTTTATTTTTATGTTTCTGGGTCCAGCCTGAGCTGCTCGGAGCAGAGGTTCCTCACAGGATGTTTGTGAAGGCTGACTTCTTGAGCCAGGTCTTTACTGACAACACAGTGAAGGTCAACACCAGCTCCCTGTAAACTAGAGCATCGGTGTTCTCCTGTCGGCTGATGTTGGTCCAGAGTATCTTCAGCTCTCTGAGATGAATTGAATTCAAGGGCAGCTCAGAGGTGGCTTCCATCTTGGCTGACACCAGACCCATTTGTATCGTTACAAACAACATTAAGAAATGATATTCGTGTTTATTTAGCTATAGAGCAGTGAAGTGACATCTGATATCCCTTGTATGTTTGAGGGGTTTGTGCACAACAAGTTACCAACTACCAGCAGATGTTAGCAGATGAAGGATGGACACAACTCTCTTTGGTTACTCAGCGCCATCAAGTGTTGTTGCTGTGTAATAAACGATAAAGGCTGAGGGTACCTGTGGCTGACGGCACATCTGACTGGCTGCTGCTTTGTGTGGCAGTAGTATGAAAGCCACGGGGCTGCTCACCTATACTATTAAACCGATGGCTTTCCCACATATATCTAGTTGTGTAAAATTACCCAGAATTATCTTCATCTCTTATCCCCATAAAAATCAACCTGAAAGACACATCTTTGCAAATAAAGTTGTAAGATGTTAAATAGTGAAAGTGCAGTGAAGTGAAGATACAAGAATAGTTCATGGTGTTCCTCACTGCCAGCACATCACCATGTAATGAAATCCCCAAAAGCGACGGTTGATCAAGTGTGAACCAAAGCAGCAGACTGTTTGAGATAAGAGATGCCACCACAATGTTGTAATCAGAGAGATTAAAAAAGAGATTGGGAAGATTAAATGCCTTTGCAAATTACCCAGAGAACATCATCAAAGCGCGCCGCGCCTTCCTCGTGTGGCACCTTTGAAATTTGTGATCTGGGCTTGACACTAAAAAACCTCGTAAATGTCGCTGCTGGAAGAATGTTGGTTATCATCACGGCATAACTTTTCATCCTGCAAGTTTATCCAACCAGCTGCTGCTCACGTGTTTTTATCTGTTATTAATATTGGACGACATTGTAAAACAAGTCTGCAGGAGCAGGCTTCCTCCTGGAGCAGGCACTAAAACATACAGGGGCAGTGAGTAAAATTATACACTGCAAAAAATAATAATATGGAGGTTAATGATGCAATTTGATGTCTATTACCTCAAGTGTCTCCGTCATTTATGATCGTAAAAAATGGAGGCAGGCTTTTAAACTGCGTGGTTCCCCTCCAGTCACATTTTCAGACATATACAAACGGTCCGCTCGGAGTAATGATCATAAAGTGACACCAGTGATTTGAAGTCATCTCTAGCATTCGTGAGATGACTGTCCTCTGTGCACAGTTGTGACGTCACAGATCCCAGTGACCCGTGATTAAACCTGAACTGAAGAAGCCTCCTGCATTAGAGGTGAAAGAATCACACGAATCACATTCCCTGATGCAAACAGCATCAAACTCTGCTTCACTCCACATCACCCTGCAAGAAGTAAAAGCTACGCTGCCACAATAAAGCATGAAATGTGCCTCCGCCAAAGTCCAACAGTACGCTTACGTTCAAACTTCATTTCAGAAGAAGAGATTCTCACAATTTTATTGAAAGCCCTTTTGTCTGTGCCAGACCTTAATGGATTCTTCCTTGGCTCATATCCTTCCACCACGATTTTATGGAAATCCCTTCAGTAGTTTTGTGTATTATTGCGGACAAAAAAGAAATCTACGTTATTGAACTTTGTGTTTCATACTGCCACCTAATGGAGAAAGGCTGAACATACATGAGTGATTCAGTGTTCGATCCTTCTGGATGGATCTGCGTTTCAAAAAGTCTCAGTGGGTGATCAAAGCTGAATCTCTTGACAGATGAACGACGTGTTGCTCTACACCTATCCTCAGCAGGACGGGAAATACAGACTGAAGAACACGCTGCCCCTCACCAGGCTGAAGGTTCGAGTCTCATGCTGAAATCTTTCTGATTTTCAACACAGGGGGTCGTCAGGGGTTGAAAATATATTGAAAGCGTTTTAACAGCAGAAACGCAACCTATCATGGACATGTTTGTAAATGTCAACCAAAAAGGCTGTATTTAGTGTTTTGGTGGATATGGTTAAATGGTGCTAACAGCAAATCACACAAAAGATGTTTTGCTCCTCATTTATCAGATTAGTAAATGTTGCCTCTTGCTTATTTTTCTCTTTCTGACTTCTTATGTGATTTTAAACTGATTGCTCCCCCAGGTCAGTAAACCCATCATAGAAAATGTCCACAATGCACTGGAGATCAAAGGAACAGACATCACCATCACTTTGTCTGCAAGGTGGGTCGTTTACAAATGAAAGATTTCTCATTACCAGCAATGGCTCCACCCTTTTTTGTGCACATGTGGTGTTATTCATTTGTAAGATCAACTCTGTCACGGCATGGTGTTGAAGTATGGTTTGTATTGGGCAGTTCTTTCATCGAAAGAGAGGACTGGTTCAACACTCTGTGCCGCACTGTCACCGAACACGTCATAGGATCTGCAGCGTTCAGCAGCAGCTCAGGAGACGTGAGTTCACCCAGCCTCTGTTTTCATTGTCTCTGCTGTCCAACTCACCCTCAACAACGGAGTTAAGCCCTCAACAGATCTCTCTGCCAGTCCTCTTGTCTTCATAACACCACATTCTCCACGGATGTTTAACTTTAACTAACACAATTGGTACAGGTGGTTTAAACGATTGCACTTTCACAAGAGCATTGTGCCGTCCACATCGCCGGCTCGTTTGGAACCATTTGTTCCTTTAGAGGAGTGTGGCTGCAGCAGCAATGATGCTGAACATGTCAGTATGGTGTTCACTGAATTATCAACACTTCCTTCTGATGCTAACTGATGTTACATGATGCAACGCTTTCATCAATATGATGCCTCTTTGAATGGTTCCCCACTGGTCTTTATTCATTCCACATTGATGTGAGCACATGCAAGTGTTTAAGGTGTGTGTGTGTGTGTGTACGTGTGTGTGCATGCAGGGCAAGGATCGTGTGTGTCAGGCCAGGGATCGTCTGCCCCTGTCTCTCGGAGAGAAAGCTCCCACGCTGGTTCCCGTCTCTCAAGTGATGATGTGCATGAACTGCACGGCAGATTTCAGCCTCACCCTTCGTAGGCATCACTGTCACGGCTGTGGGAGAGTGAGTCACAATTAAAACACTTTGTGAGGCTTTGATGATATTAGTATAATAACTTACGTTGTCGTTCATAGACAGGGTGCAGCACACCTGAGCACTGAGTGCACTGGGTGTTTTAATTCCTCCTGTGCTGCCTGGATTTTGCAGATCGTCTGTCGAAGCTGCTCCAGGAACAGATACCCACTGAAGTACATGAAGGACCGCATGGCTAAAGTGTGTGATCACTGCTACAACGAGCTGAAGAAGAGAGGTGGGGCAATGCTGCTTTATTGCAATCACATTTTTTTCTTAAATTGCCATTTAAATCAGATGAACCAACCCCCAAAAACCTTGGTTCAGACTTCCTCTGCTTGTATAAATCATTTTGACGTCCAGTCTGTATGTCAGCCCCCAAAGTTTTGTGTTGCTATTCCTCTTGTGTCCACAGGAGGGAGCACGGTAACGCCACACGGGTAATACTAACTCGTCTTTCCCCGTGCCATGCGTTTGAAATGAAGTCAAATATAGACAGTTAAAATACAGGAATAAGTAAGATTAGAAAACGGAACTAACCAGAGAAAGTCCACATGTAAACTCATCTAACTTCTATATTTCAAGGCTCGTGGGTTCAGGAGGAGGATCTGTCGGTTGTGTAATCACATGAAAATATGTACTTTTCGGGTTGATGCAATTTGTGTGTTCTCCCTGTCTGCATGGGGTTTCTCCCCCAGATTGGGGTCAAATTAAGAGACTCTAAATTCACCATGGGTGTGAATGGGAACCTTTATAGTCTTCATGTTCCCTGAGCCTCATTCAGAAGGATGGATGGAGGTTCTTGAATTCAAACTGCTTGCACTGGATATATCCCCTGGTGCAGTAAAGATGATCACAGTCAAAGCTCTGGAGTTTATCAGTGTGGCTCTTGTGTACCTGTATTTTGGCTGACATGAAGTCATGTGCCACTGCAGGTGTGGATGTGTCAGCACTGGCAGGGAAAGGCAGCCCTCGTCCAAACCGCTCCAGTCGCCCGATCTCTGCCGTGTTCCAGAACATTCATCCGCCCAACATCTGGAGGCATCGGAAGGGCACCGTCTCCTTCAACCAGGTAGATCTGTGAGGGAGCTGTGCTCGCTGCGGAGCGCAGAGGATGAACCCTTGATGCTGTGCACGTGCACATCATTTCTGTGTTATTTTGTCCGGTAACAGCGCTCCTGTTGTGCAGGTGACGGTATCAGAGGAAGGCTCCGTCAGTGGCAGTCTGCAGCGCAGCAAGAAGAGCAAGAGGAACTGGAAGAGACTGTGGTTCCTCCTAAAAGACAAGGTGCTTTACACCTACCGAGCTGAAGAGGTGAGGGGAAACATGCGCTCCCCTTTAACCTACTCTATTTCCACACATGCACTGAAATCAGGAGAGAACGCATTGAAGTAAGCCCAAGAGAGAGTGGTTGGATGTTTCTAATAAACAATACCTGGAAGAGCACAAATGTGTCAGGTTGGGCCGACTGCGATTCTAGAGCTTTTAGTTTCTTCTTTAGTAACAGATGCTTTCTGCAGAATGTATGCGTCACGTCCTGCCTCCCACATGCTCTACCAAGAGGCCAATCCTCTCATGAATGTTCTAGAGAGGTTCCTGTCATTGTGAAGCCATCTGACCCAGACGGCATCCTGCATGTGAAAGAGGCAAACTCTGGCAAATGTTTTTAGACTTTTTCTTGAGTTCGTGTCTGAAAACAGTCCAAATTAGTTCACATTCAACCACTCAAACTTAACATAGTGAGGAGACATCAGCTGCATAAACCACTCAACTAAGAATAAGAAAAAAACAGTTTACACCCTTATATTTTTTTAATGCTCTTCTTGTTTCTTGTTTTTTTTTTTGTATCTGCAGGAGAAAGTAGCAGCAGAGAGTTTGCCTCTGTTGGGTTTTACAGTGAAGCTGCCTGACAGACACGAAGATGACACCAACGTCTTCCAGCTGTACCACAAAAACACGTTGTACTACACCTTTAAAGCTGAGGACAACTACACAGCACGGAGGTGAGACACTGAAGAAGTCCAGGCCCCGACTTCATCACCGCTGGGGTCACAGAGGAGGAGCGCGTAGGGAAATCCCACATAACACAGGGGGAACAGAAAGAAAGAGGATTTGAGAGGACTCAAGCTAACCACTGCGATCCCCCTTGGACATGATCCACTCTTTTTTAAACTCAGGAGTAATGTGTGATACTAGACAAGTTTATGATGTTGGGATTCTATAGCCTGGTACCATCTGTTCGTGTATTTTCTTAAGTGAAAATACAGAAGTTTGGGGTTGATGCTGTTTCTTGTCTCTAATTGAGCCTCTGCTCCTCACACAGGTGGGTCAATGCCATGGAGGAGGCCACAGTTTTATAGGATCAGCTACTTCCTGGAAATCAACGTCTCCTGTCGCAGACTGTGAAAACAAAATTGCCGGACAGGGAATGAAAAAAAAACAAAAAACAAAACATATCTGGTTATGTCTGGAAGTTGTAACTGTCTTGGCTTGACTGAGGAAAGGAAGACATTGTGTTCTGTGCACGGGTACGCGCTCACCTACTTTGTCAGCTGCTGTTACAGCAGGTGTGATGCTGAGAGCCTCGAGAGGCGATGGCCCAGATACCTGCCAGTGTGGAACATTACATGCGTCTGACCTGTATGTGTCCTCAGCAACAGACCCCCAAATCCACAGATTTCTTTTGGAAAAGAAATGATAAATATTCTACGATCTCCGCCTTTGATCAGAGATCTCAAGACAGACTCAAGAGTCATTTTTACTGTTGTTTTCAGGGAAGTGTTTAAAAAAAAAACACCAACTATTTTCACCTCACTCAGAGCTGACTGAATCTGGAACACCATGATTTTTGGAAAATGTATTAGTTATGCCTTTGTTTCATCGTGAGTTCTTGAATGCATTTCTATGACTCATTCTTTGACAGGCTGAATCAAAGAATGAGTAATTTTATATGTACAGAAGTGTCTGTAGCTCTGCCATGTACTGAGTTGTTGAGACGGTGCTGCCAGTGAATAGTTTCTATGCTTTTTTTGCACTTAAATGAAGAGGAAGTAATCTGGAAAAGTGATATATACAGTAAATATAGGCCTCAAACCCACAGCTTCTGTACTTTAGAATACTAAACATGCTCTTCTGTTGTACCCAGTAGTACCCAGGTTCCATATATCTTTTTTTTTTTTTAATTTGATCTATAACAAGTATAACATAAATTCATATTTGTAAAAAGACTCACAAAGATGTGTTGTCCTTATCACCTCTATGTGCAGAATTGGTGTCCTGGACTTTGTACTGTATATTTCTAACACTATAATTTTAAAGTCGAGTAAAGGAAGCTGTACTGATGGAAGTCGTCTGTGTTCTATCCTCCTCATGTCCTCTAGATGGCAGGTGAACTAAACACCAAATGACAGGAGGCTGTAATTGACTTCCTGCTGCTGTGTCCTTGCTGATGAAGCTTGTTGCTTGTACATTAAAAACAGAAGCCCTCCCCCACTATGCTGCCAAGCTGTTTGCGCTCCGCTTGTAGCACCTGCCATGTCACTGCGTTGGCCCGTAGTGCCTGTGTGGCCTGCTCTGATGACACTGCCTGCATGTGTGGCAGGGCACACTCTGAGCCGGGATGCGCAGACCAGAACGCCATGCGGCCAGAGAAAGGCCAGGACTGTTCTGCTTCTCATCTCCCCCTGAGACTTCCTGACCCAGAATAATGTCAGGCGGAAAAGTTTTCTTTCTGGGGCTCCTGAAAAGTTGCAGACGCGTCGTCCTACATAGGGGCCTGGCCATTCATCACTCTCCTTTCCCCCCTCTAGCCCCAATTCTCTGGTCTCACGCTTCCTCTTGTTTTTACCCTTAACTGCTGTTGGTTAAAACACAAATCCTTTTGAAGAACAGAACTTATTGCACTTCCTGTATATACTGCAAACCTCCTTTTTTCACTAACCTTATTTTGTGACTGAAAATGGTGCTTGGATTTTTTTTCAGATCTCAAGCACAAATCACCAAGTACCTAGTTTACATAAATATAAACGTGTGCTCTGTGTTCTCGATTGTATGCAATTTATTTTCATATTTGTATTTACCTCTGCTTGTTGTTCTAGTTTCAGTAATGAAGCAAGAAATCGCTGAAGAATGGGCAGTGGGCAAAACAGGAATGTCCCGTCACACTTTGATTGATTCTCTGTGCTAATTAATTAAAACAACACGTAATGAATGCAATGGGGGCTGCAGTGGGATGAATGGTGGAGGATTTTTTTTTCCTTTTTTTTTTTTTTTTTTTTACAGTGGGGCAGCAACAGTGTCATAATCCGAGCTTACTTCAATATTGCCTCGAGCAGGAACAATGCAGAGAGAAGCAAATAATCAATCATAAACACCCGGCCTACTCAATGAGGTTGGATGCACTCCGCTCTGCTACATGTGCACAGCCTCGAGACTCGTTACCAACCCGGAGACGTGACGCATTATTTGAAATCAGCCGGGCCTTTTTCTTTTACCTGAGATGCTCTGACGGCAGAGTCGTGTGACCTTTTTAATGACAGACACGTCACGAGCGTGAGAAGGCAGCGCTCTGCTTCTGTAGATGTTGTGAGTAACAAGAGTTGAGCCTTCTCGTCTTTTTGCGTTGATGTGTGGGCAGCAGATTCTCAATAAAAATGGGAAGATTTCATTACATAATATCTGGAGATTTAAATAAAAAATAACAAAAAACAGAGAGTGTGAAAATAGGTGTGTCAGCTTGACATTGGCTTGACAGTTCTGGGTCTAGGCCGTTTCTTTTGCTTCTCAGCACCCCTCGGAGATGGGGAGAGGGAGATGGAAAAATATAATGTGGAGAGGGTGGAAGAATAGCAGGGCACACTCTAATGTCCCACTTTGCAAACTCTTTGCAGCCCACACTGCCAAGTCAATGTTACACCTAGTCCACCTCCCCCAAAGCTTTAAATAGCCCACTCTCCCTCCACGGGAAGGAAAAAACTCCCAGCCTTCAGCACGCCCTGCACCTGACTGAACATATATTATCCCCGTAGCCTTTACATGCATGGAGGCCACATTATGCTTTCCATTCTCCTGTCAGGAGCTCTGCTACTTTGTCTCCAAGGGAGTCAAACAAAAACAGCCAGAATGTTGAGTTATGTTTCCTTTTATGCTTAAAGGTAAAGATCAAATTGTTTAGAAAATGTTTTGGTATCCCGCCTGACCTAGAATTATACAATTACAACAAACCTATATCCAGCATCCAGCTGGCTTAGCTTAGCATCAAAACGGGGGATAAACAGCAACCTTTGACAAGATGAGCCCAAAACTACCTCTCAGTTAAACTCGTGTTTGTTTAATCCGTACATAAAATTGAAACATAAGGCTTTCATTTACTGTATATATATTTAGCACATTATGGGATGAAGGCTATATTTCTTGTCTGGTCGCAGTTGCTAAGCAACCAGCAAAGACTCCAGTCAAGGAATTACCCGAAACCAAACATATAAACACACGTAAAAAAACATTCCTGGTGTTTAAATTGTTGTTTTGTAATCAGATAGAACTTCTTTATCAATTATTTTGAAATGGTGGATTTTTATGCCTTTGAGGTAACATGCTAAATCGTAGCCTCTTAACATAACCACGTGTGTCCTGCAAGATTCAACCATGTTTCTGAATCTGCCTATTTTTCAATGAGGCACGTCAGAAGACAATGTATTCTTCATTAGTGAGAAAGACAACCAACAACCGACCTCTCCCTCTCAGCTAATAGAGGTCCAGATAGTCCTAAAAATGTCTTCAGTTTCTTCCTTCCTATGCTTCGACTCCATGCATATAGGTTTCTGTGTTGCTCTTCATCAGCCTCGTTCCGCTTGCTAAATTTAACGTCCGCCTGTTCTACAGCCTATACATCCCACAGGTGGGTAGTGACAGGAGACGTGCGTGGGTGTTTGCTCGAGGAAGAACAGAAGGGGGGGGCTTGCTTGGACTTTGAATGTGTGTCGGTGAGCAATGAAGTCTTCAGCACGGACACACTCACACACACACACACACATGCTCACGTGTGACTGGTCTCTGCTTTTGACTTCCTGTGTCTGCAATGACTCAGAATCTGTTATGCAAGTCCTCCTCAGCAGAGAGAGCGAGAACACTGACACACCTGTGCCCTGTCCGCCTGCTCTTGGCAGCCTTCACCTCCATGCAGTTTCAGAGACTTGTAACTTCAACTAAACACTTAATTATGACTCACCCTGCAATTCTCTATTGCCTCCTTTATTTAGAGCTTCGTGCAATTCAATATTTAATTTGTGTCATCCAGACGAGAATAGCTCATTTGGCATGAATGAGGCCTGTACACAGACGTCTGTTTGTTTGTGTGTGTGTGTACTTGAATTTTATACCTCTCAAAGATTTTTTCTCGTACAAACCCGTCACCCTGTCAGGACCATGAGACCACATGGGGACCAAAGTCCCTGATGAGGCAGAACATCCGTCCTGAGCTCCTGGTTGAGTTGAGGGTGAGATGTACATTATGGTAAGGGTACAGATAAGGTTTTGTGTGGCTGTGGAGAATGAATGAAAGTCAATGTAAAGACCTAACTCATGCTTTGGGGACCAGAATCTGTTTAAATGCACGTTATGTGGACTTGTCCCCCTTATGGTAACAAAGAGCAAGTCAGCATAACCTAAGTCATTGATTTCAAGTGAAGACATGTTGTAAGGTTAAGTTGAGGGTAAGGTTAATGGTTAGGGTTTTAAAGTCCTCTGAGACATGACTCTGTTTTTTGCACGTGTGTGTGAATACAGGCATTGCATTAGAAGGACAATTAAAGGAGCTTGCGCTTAGTTTAGAACAAGAACAGAGCCTCTTGGCTGCAGGAGGCAAAAATCTGCCACCTCCTCACTGGCAGCACACCTTTGCTCAAACCTCAAAACTGCCCCCGCAGCCTGCCAGCCATGTGACCCCACCCCCCTTCCACACAAATGTTTCAAGAGGAAAAAAAAAGAGAAGAAAAGAAAATCTTCCCCCACATATGAGACTGTGCTGTAGCAATCTAGGGCACTCTCAGCAGCAATGCAGATATACATGTGTAACCAGTGTCCAGCAGTGTCTGCGTTGGGACTTATATGATGGAGTAACAAGGAAACTAAAATACAAAAACTTGAATGACTGAATTTTGAGCATGTGGCATAACATCAATATTCATCTGATTGTTGTGGCAGTGAATATGTGTAAATGTATCTTTATCGAGATCAGACAAGTAGTTATTATTGTTTTATAAGTTCTAAGTACTTTGTATTCCTGTAAGATGTTGTGTTTACATGAATAAGCTCTTCTACTAATGCCAAGTGCTGATTTTGCATTTTTGTACCAAGAATCTAGAGGAGCATTTTCTAAACCTCTATTCAAATGTGTCAGGCCTTAAGTGTGCGCCCCCTGCCCTCCCACACAACTTCCTCTCAAGATAATATTCTGTGTTAATGTCAGCAGCCAGTAAGTTTTTATAAGTAAGTAATGCTTGAAAAAAACGTTTCACAGACTTAAGAACAAAAAGAGTAATGCTTGTTTATGAGAAAAAGTCAGGAAAGGAACTACGTAAATCCAACTGAATGGTGGTTTCTGTGACTCACCGCACTGCTGTGCGACTTCCATTGTTACACATGTACATGTGTTCATGTAGCCGTGCAGGTAGTTTCCCCTCCAGCTCAGGTGATAACAGGTCTGCAGTGATTAACACATGTGAATGGAAAATGACGTATGTGGCTGCAACGTGTGTGTGTGTGTGTGTGTGTGCAGAACAAGTGGACGACTGTCCCGCTCCCGTGCATTATGATAATTGTCAGGGCCTTTATTCAAAATAGGACAGCTGTGTACACTAAGTAAACACTCAGTGTGTGTGTGTGTATGTGTATACACCCGGTAAACGTGAGAGAGGGAGCCTCAGTGTTGTGTGTGTGTGAGTGAGTGAGAGAGAGAGAGAGAGAGAGAGAGGAGGGAGGGAGGGAGGGGGAGAGAGAGGCACCTCTCACTTCCTCAATCGTCGGAATCACTGAGCGAGAAAACGAGTCGAAGCGAGAGAACAACTTCTCCTGGAGCTGCGGGACCAAACGCCTCGCTCCGCAGCTGCTGGACGAGGTGAGGCTGCCATTACTGTTTCTACCTTTGTCCGAATGCGAGGCGTCTAACGTCGGAGTCTGCAACAAAGTTTGCTCAAAAAAAATGTTCCGAAGGTTTCCGTCAAACCATCCTCCTCCTCCTCCTCCTCTTCTTCTCTGGTGACCCAACTGTAACTCGCGGTGCTTCACGTCACCACCGGCGGCGCAGACGTTAGCTAAACACCCGCCAAACATGTGGGTTGAGGCACTTTGAGGCAACTTTTTGAAGTGTTAATTAAAAGCACGCCCTCGGACTTTTACATGAACAACTTTGACCAACACCGCCGGCTCGTTCCGGAGGTGCGCCGCAATCTGTGACCTGTCACTGCCGCGGGGAGAAGTGAGACTCGTCATGGCCACCGGCTCCGTGCGGAGACAGCGTCCTCCGCCGGAGCACGGGCGCTGTCTGACGGCAGCCAGGGGCCGGGGTCGAGCTGTGGAATTCCAAGCTCAGGTCGCGGAGTCTCCCGGGTCACAGAAAGCGTTGTTACACCGAGACTGAAGCAGCAGCAGGAATGTGGGCAGGTCCAGGCAGCGACGAGAGAGGGGAGTCGTGTTCTTTTATATTAAAGAGGTAGACGTGTTGTGTCTGAGTGGGGGGGAGAGGGACTGCGGTTGCTCTCGGTTGTCTCAGTCAGACACAGATGACATCTGCTCGTCCGCCAACTGCCAATCAACCACATCCTCCAGAGAGAGAGAGAGAAATCAAATTCACTCATTGGCCCTGCCGGTTCAAACTGTAAATGATTCAAAACTAGTTGCAGTGTATTAATAGCTGAGACCACGTGTATGTGTGACTCAAACAGCTACATGTCAGGACTTGAGTCAATCACCTCAGTTCTCAGTCCTTTTTACAGATGTTTTTCAATGCCATTTTTTCGTACCTTGTGTATTGGCAGAAGTACTGATCTGATGCCAGTGCGTTAAAAAGAGAACCTGAATCTTAACAGCCGCATAAGGTGATGAGTGTTATCTTGAGCTTGTGCATCAAACTAATGTTAGTTATAGGTCTAACAAGAGTACCAAAACGAAACGACAATACTACTTTGCTAACTTTGTCAGATCCATACTGATGTGTTGTAGTCAGTGTGCCGATCGGAAGAGAACTTTGTTGTATGTCCCAGCTCAGGCTTTGAAAAAATGGTCAATGGATTCCATTAAGTTGTTAAATAGTTGTAGAGTCACAACAGAAAAATAACATAAATGGGTTAATTAAAATATACAGAACAATTACTTCCTATGCCCATGCTACAAGATTACTTTCCAGTGTAGAATATATTGCTGCTGACATTTCAGCAAGCTCTGACTAATGCAACGCAACCGGAAATAACTTAATCTTGAAAAAAGCTAAGAAGAAGAAGTGATTTCATGAGTAGGAAATTGCACTTTTTTCCTGGTGAGAGTAGTATACGTTGTATAGTATAAGACTGGTACATTTATTTCTCTACTTTTAAGATGTCAATGCCGCGCTTTTCATTGGTTTCTGAGGAAATTATGATCATATCAGAACATCTCTACTCTTTCTCTTCCTGCCCTGGTGTGACTAAGGTCTTGCTCTTCTTGTTTTTTAAGGATTTAAAAACTACTTATACCCCCACTACCACGACTTATTATTATTATTATTCATGGAAATTACTGTATTGCAGCGGCTTATCTTACATTTTGAAACACGGCATGCGAACACAAGCTTAAACATGCATCCATAGAGTATTTTGTCATTGCACCATGTCTCAGCCCCCACTGTGGGTCTGATAGTAGAGTATATTAAATTAGCCGAAGTGAAGGTACTACTACTACTGCTCATAGACACACTGTGTTGTCATTGATGCAGGTTTCATGAGGTAGGGAATAAAAATTAGTCCTGGGAAGTCTGTGAGTACGCTGGTGGAAGAGACATGAATTTAACAGTTGGGTCTAATCGAAACTGCACATGAACAGTTTGCTGGGAAATCAATCTGCGCCACCCTCCATCACACAGTGTGCTTGGTATTGATTAACTCCTAAAACCCTGGAATCACAGCTCCCAGCAGCATGGAGTGTGAGAACATTATCTGTCATCTGTCTTTTCTCCCCATGTGTGTTCTCTCTGTGACGTACTCTCATGGCTTCAGTGTAGTTTCGGGTTCAGGATTGTAAGAAGCAGCTGGGACTACTGCAGAGAGCTGCGTGCTTGCATCTGGACCAGAGACGTGTCGAGACTCGCTCTCATCTCTGCGGTACAGGCGAAAACCTCTGCTGTTGCAGCTGCAGCCTCTCGCACGATCTACACACTGAAAGGAGACACACGGCGACAGGGGACCAAACCAGTTGCAGAGGCACATTTGTGTTTGTCTTTTATACATAGAAGTGAGGAACTTGCAGAGCAGCATGGGTGTGACTGAAGTTTCTGCCAACTCATGGAATTGATGGGTGCCACCTCTTGCATTGCAAACAATATAGAAACTGGTACTGCAGAAAAGGTTTTGGCTCTAACTGTAACTGTACATGAGCTTACTGGCACGACAGGCCGACATCTTACCAATATGTCACTGTCACTGTCACTGTCTCTAATACACAAGGGATGGGATGGAACTAGTTTGAAATCTGATACCAAAAGCCTGCAAGTCACATAGAAAAACATGTTGTCAGAGGTGTAAAAAGGTATTTTGCTCCTCCTCCATGGGGGTGTGACTGTATTTAAATATCCTGTTCAAGTCTGTCACAGGTGACCTGATCACAAGTGGGGGCACGTGTGTGAATTACGACACATTTCTGATCCGTGAAGGTGTTTCGGACAAATGTAGCTACATTCTTTTAGCGCTCATGTCCTGGACCACATACCTCACTGACGTCCTCAGACCAGATACACTTTCGTCAACACATCTTTAAACGTCTCTACGAGCTGTACACAAGGCATTGATTCAGTCTCTCTCTCTCTCTCTCTCTCTCTCTTCGTATCAAGCAGAGAAGTTAATCATAAGTGGCTGTTCGATATTTTATCTAAATCCAGGTGTAAACTGACGCCTCTTGTGATCAGATCGTCTGTGTTCATGTCAGTTAATAACAGGGTGAAAGTGAGAATGCACAGTTTTAAATACAGTGTTGTGGTGGAGTCAGTTCAAATTTCTTTCTGCTTTCTGCTGTGAGCAAGCAGCATGAAACAATACCTGTGTGTATGTATTTAATCCAGTAATGAATGTAGTGATATCTGTGTGTATAACTTGCATATCATAAATGTCACCATGGTAACATTGGTTGTGTCCGTCTCTGGGAGCAGGTGACCCTAGGACCTGTCAC
The DNA here is from genome assembly GCA_016785235.1 of Pseudorhombus dupliciocellatus. Classification (NCBI taxonomy): domain Eukaryota; kingdom Metazoa; phylum Chordata; class Actinopteri; order Pleuronectiformes; family Paralichthyidae; genus Pseudorhombus; species Pseudorhombus dupliciocellatus. The sequence goes on from JAFBJW010000090.1 coordinate 6,694,129, forward strand.
CATGGCTCCTTTCTTGAGGATCACCTTTAACTCATATGATCTGGGCATCCTGCCTCCTCTGGCAGACCCTCCGTTCTGTGCAATCAAGATGAAGGAGGCCGTTACAACTGGTGAGAATCTCCTTCACAGGCTGCACTGCTCTTCTGTTTCACAGAAGTTATCATTCCTCAGCTGTCCCCTCTGCTATATTTTCTGCACTGTATTATTGTAAAATTAATGTTAATATTGATCCACATTTCTTTTTCTTTTCCTAGAGCGAGGCAAGACCCTGGTTCAGAGGAAACCCACAATGTACCCGGCTTGGGAGGCCAGTTTTGATGCGCATATCTACGAGGGTCGTGTGCTCGAGGTACTGTTGATGAAGACAGCAGAGGAGCCACTGGCTGACATCACCATCGGTGTGTCTGTCCTTGCTGAGCGCTGCAAGAAAGCTAACGGCCGTGCTGAATTTTGGGTATTGCATCCAGTTCATCTTCTGTTTTTACGATCACTGTCTCAGGTTGCCTGTTTGTAACTTTCTGTGGGTTTAACTCAGGTGGACCTCCTTCCTTCTGGGAAAGTGATGATGGCAGTGCAGTATTTTCTGGAGGGAGCAGACACAGGTGAAATGAAATGAATTGAATGTGTTTGATTTCTCATAACTATAGGGCTGTGTTTCTTCGCGTGACAAAGGGGTTTGCAGAAGTTAGTGTTGACTCGGGTTATAGTTTAGCAAAAACTCAGCTGGTGTTCATCAGATCTGTGTGGGTGTCAGTCAGATTTCCAGTTCCATGGAAACAAAGTCCAACCGCAACAACCCCACACCGACTTATTTTTAAAGAAATCCCTCACTTGAATAATGAAACCTTTTGTGACTCACATGGAAATCCCCCCATCAGTGACTGTTGAAATCGGAAATCTGAATTTTATTCCTTCTCATCAGTGTGCCCTGATAGATTATCATTGATGTTGCTGTTCATGTTTGATCAGCCTCATCCTGAGGGATTATGGATCTGTGTCTCTCTGTGTGTCTTGAAGGGGGTAAACAGGCTGCGAAGGAGGAAGAGGCTCCTACTCTGAACCGCAGGCGAGGGGCCATCAAGCAGGCCAAGATCCACTTCATCAAGAACCATGAGTTCATCGCCACATTTTTCAGGCAGCCCACTTTCTGTTCCGTGTGCAGAGAGTTTGTCTGGTTAGTAAGTCCCACACTTCATCCCCATAAAGGTTTTTTAGGAATATCCTGAAAACATTGTAGCAGTGTCACCCTCTAAAAGTGAGCAGTATAGCCTGTCTGACCAGTTAGGTCAACTTTAGCGCTAAGTTGTGATGTTTGGCTGTGCCAGTATTATTGTTAGCTGTCGCTGCATATCTTCACTAACATGCTTTGAAGAACTCACTAGAAAGAACACATATAAACACATCAGCATGGCTGACTTCCAGCCTTTCATTATCAGTGGTTCAAAGATTAATCAGAAAACTTCAAATGATCAAAGAATGAGCTGTGTATTTATCTCTCTGCCTCCCACAGGGGACTCAACAAACAGGGCTACAAATGCAGACGTAAGTACGCAACATTCAAAAACTCTTGTGCTACAATTGAAGTATAATATAAATTTATAATATTGTTTTTTTATCTTTGGCAGTTTACCAGTTATCCTCAGATACAGAATCTAAGTGTACAATTATTTTTCCTTATCTGTTCTTATCAGAATGCAACGCGGCCATCCACAAGAAATGCATAGATAAAATTATCGGCAGATGTACGGGCACTGCTGCCAACAGTCGGGATACTGTGGTACGTAACACACATTTCTGCAGCCCACCGTGTTCTGTGAGCGCTCGCCATATGTCACGTTAGTGTGGGGGCTTTTCTCACTCCAGTTTGTACTGTTTAAAAAAAAAAAAAACTTTCCTCAACAACATATACTATAGTTATTTCACCTAACTGGCATGTGCTGCTGGGTCAGAGTCTAATGGGTCCATTCTGTTTTCAATGATGATCAATACTGGAGGATAAAAACGATCAAAGACCAACTGACCTAGATAATATCGACAAAAGGATTGAGTAAACACCCACTCAGTGGGAGAGGCATTTTGTATCAGTTAGGTCAAACCTGGGATAAAAAACCAAGTCACCTCACATTCAGCAACTCAGTTCAAACTCAACTCAAAGAGGGAACAGATGACACAGAGGACAAAAAGATGAGCTGCAGAAGGACTGAGAAGTTTTCACTGTCCACCGAAAAGGATTGTTTTGCCGGCCGTTCACCCAGAGGATGATTTCTGTTTATTCACGCAGTTCCAGAAGGAGCGTTTCAAAATTGACATGCCGCACCGTTTTAAGACCCACAACTACATGAGTCCCACATTCTGCGACCACTGTGGAAGTCTGCTGTGGGGCATTGTCAAGCAAGGCCTCAAGTGTGAAGGTACATTGCGGATGTGATTGGGCGATCATAAGGGTGTTAGCTGTTTACTTATGTATCTTACTGACTTTTTTAAAATTGTTTTTGCAGATTGTCAGATGAATGTTCATCACAAGTGTCAGAATAAAGTTGCCAACCTTTGTGGTATCAACCAGAAACTTCTTGCCGAAGCTCTAACACAAGTCAGCCAGGTGAGTTCCTGGACGCACATAATCATCTGAAAACAACTGCTTGTGAATTGTTCAGTGTGAAACCTGAGGCTCCTGTCCTGGTGTGTTTAAGGACCTGCTCTATTGTGGAACTCCCAGCTCTTCTCTTTGTTTACATGCCCTCGGTTTAAAACCCGGATGGCAGTAGTTTGTGGGACTGAATTGTTAAAAAGAAGATACTGACACAATTGGCCTTATCGAATGAACACACATACCTAATGATAATTAGATTGTAATGATAGCTGGAAATGTCTCGCTTTTTTTAATTGCTTAATTTTTGTTTTTCTGTCTCTATTCATTCAGAAGTCCTCCACACGTCGTTCAGATCCAAACCTGCCTAATGTGCCTGATATTGGAATCTATGATGAGGTTAATAAAGTTGCTGGACTGGATATCAATGGTAAGTCAGCATATGTGCATGTGACCATTATGAGTATGTTCCTGATTTGAAGACTCACAGAACAATATGTGAAAATGTGAAACTTTTGGTGAAATAGTATAAATAACAAATTTCAATATTTGGGCATTTGTTTGTCCATTAGACTCATCTCCCTATGGCAGACTGTGGGAGGGGTCTAGTCCTCGTTCCCAGTCTCGTATCACCCACCTGACACACATCAACGTGGACAACTTCGTCTTCCACAAGGTTTTGGGAAAAGGCAGCTTTGGCAAGGTACCATGGCAGTGATCATGCAAAGTTTTGGTGTTCTGCTACATAGATTGTCAGTGTTTAATCAAACTGTGAGCTGCAGCCACATGAAACTGACCTATGGAATTAGTGCAATAATTAATTCTAAAGAGAATCTGAGGTGAACCTGAGAACAGCAATTATCCAGTGGTAATTACACACAATCCATCGACCTGAGCAGACCTTAACACGGTGAAAAGATAAACACTGTTTGAAGGGTACTATCAATTAGTTGTGCCGGAAAGACAAGCAACATTGTGGTAATGTTATAGAAAATACAATTATTTGTTTCTGTGCCTCAAAGATGACTTTATATTCCTCTAGAAACCGGTGATTTCATCTCCTCTCCTTTCATCTCGTCTACTCTCCTCAACTCTACTCTATTTCATTCTATTCTACTCTCCTTGCAGGTTCTCCTGGCAGAGCTGAAGGGTCGTGGAGAGTATTTTGCTGTGAAAGCCCTAAAGAAAGACGTGGTGCTGATGGATGACGATGTGGAGTGCACTATGGTGGAGAAGAGGGTCTTGGCTTTAGCCTGGGAAAATCCCTTCCTCACACACCTTTACTCCACCTTCCAGACAAAGGTAGTTTTAACACCTGAGGTCACATTTCTTCTACCATAATAACTTGTAATCATATCATCAATACTGAAGTGAAACTCATTCACAGGAGCATCTGTTCTTTGTGATGGAGTACCTGAATGGAGGAGACTTGATGTTTCACATTCAAGAGAAAGGGCGCTTTGAGCTCTACAGATCCACGTGAGTCACACCTGTCCCGTATATTTGATGTTACACAATCACTGTGGAAAACACATGAGATGCCAACACTCACGTGTTCATGTTGCTGTGAAGAAACTCACAGACAGAATCAATGGGCTGACAGAAAGCAGATACTCATAAAGAGGGGCTGATGTTTACTCTCTCTCTCTCTTTGTCACTGTCCCATTATGTTTTTTTTTTCCTTTGACGTTATATACTGGGCCCTGATGGACTCAACTGGGATGTCATCCATTTGCTGTTGCTTACTAGACAACTGGCCTTGTAAGGAGTGAGCACCTCTGAGTGTATTTGATGTCAGCAGTTATCACCACCCACCATTCATCGCTCTGTGGAAAACCTCCAGGAAAAAAAACAATAAGGACAATAATTATGCAGAAATCTTGGTGGCACCCTTGTTAGTGCCAACTGAATATTTAAAAAGCTCCTTTCTGGGGATCACTTCTTAGCTGGTGCTCTTACACAAATTACACAATTTAGAAAGCACGCAATCTGATTGGTTCATGTTGTATTAGTCAGAGACTGTATAGGGATCGATATATGAACTTATACATCCACTCAATCAATCAGGCTGTCAATGAGGTCTGTTCACTCTGTTTATAGCATCAAATAACCAATTTGCACTTAAACAAAAATCTCTTTGATGTTTACTTTAACCTTTTTGAGGGGGGAATCATGTTCCATCCACTAACATGAAAGAGGCAGGTTTATTATCAATACTGCAGCCAGCCACCAGGGGATTGAACCTTTGAGCCGTCATGTCACCCATCTTTATGAGCAGGCCATTGACTCAGTCCAGAAAAAGTACACTAGCATGTTGAGATGTAAAAATAAAATCTTAGAAGTAAAGTGAGAAATATTTTTTCTATTTTTGAGACTGGCAATGCTTTGGCCTCTGCACTGCTCCGTGTATTGTATTGTCAGGCACTGCCCTTGTTGTGTGGTGTGCAGTTACATCTCCTGTAGTTAAACTGGTGTCCACCTCCTAGACCCATGTGATGACAGGAGTAATTCTCTACCTGGCAAACACTGACACCTGATCTCATGTTGGCATCCCCAGTCACCCAGTGACTTGCATTCAGCCCGGCTGGATAGTTTGAGTCTGTGAGCGTGGGCTGCTTCACCATCTCAGATGTTTGTTTGTTTACGTGTTTGAATCTAATGAATACATTTGCGTTCCGCTGCTGCAGAGGAATGACAACACTCTTCTGAATTCAGTTTTTCCTTGGGCAAGTGAGTGAGCGCAGACCTTCTGGTGATCTCTGTATACGCACCGAGGCCTTGTTTGCCCAGTAGCTGCTGCTAATCTGCTGACCCCGTAACTTAGAGTCTACTTCTTCACATACTCTAGGACCACATTCCTCCCTCACACAATCAATATTTAGACTTCATTTTACATTGTTGGAATGTTTGTAGGGTTGTTTGTAGAGCAGGGTAAGACATGTAAAGGTGGGAGAGATAATGAGGACATGAAACCTGGCATTCTATGCAGTCTTTGCAGTTGGTCATTTACAGAGAAGGACCAGTGAGTGGGTCTCTTATTTACCCTTTGGACTCTGTCATTTCCCCTGAGACAGATGACAGGAGGAGCTGGGTGGTGATAGGCCGATCCTTCAGCTCTGAGCAGCTCTCAGGTTTCACATCATGAAAGCGTTATTCACCTGTCTCCTACCCCATACAAATGTCCTCCTGAATAATTCAGCTCTACATTGAAATACGTCTGCAGTGACACCACTGTTTAGTTGCCAGCTCCGTTGTGCGCTAGCTGTGGAGCAGGACCTGTGTCTTTTACCAGAAATGATGAGTAGATAATATCAATGCTGTCGCCTCCATCTTTGTTTTCCCAGGTTCTACTCAGCTGAGATCATTTGTGGTCTCCAGTTTCTACACTCCAAAGGGATCATCTACAGGTCAGAGCAAAATCCTATGGGCTGTACATTCAATACACTTTAATGGCTGCACGACAAATCACAAAAAGTAGAGCTATTACATTCTTTACACCACAGCAGACTATTTTGAATGACTTTCCTGTTTAGTGCAAGCAGGATGTGAAAACAAACCCACAGTAGATCTAAACTTGCTGGGTTAGATAATCCCACACACTTTAACACTTTTTTTGTTTCATATTTCATTGTGTCATAATGCTGTTACAAAACTCTCTGGATGTAATCCAACAATCAATGGCACATTGGTTCTGTGATTGTAAACATTAATTTGGACCTGAAAAACATTTGTTATGAATTACAGTTTCTGTCTTCATAGGTTTCAACACTTTTAATTGTTGTGTTCAAAATCAAACGTGTTTCTCTTTTGTTTGCAGAGATCTTAAGTTAGACAACGTGATGCTGGACTATGAGGGACACATAAAGATCGCTGACTTCGGGATGTGCAAGGAGAATGTGTTCGGAGAGAATCGTGCCACGACGTTCTGTGGCACTCCTGACTACATTGCTCCAGAGGTGCAGTATTTAAAATATAGGAATACGCTCTTGTTCTAAAATGAAACAAATCATGATTCTCGTTTACGATAATATGTTTCATCAGATCCTGTTGGGACAGAAATATTCCTTCTCTGTTGACTGGTGGTCATTTGGAGTGTTGCTGTATGAGATGCTGATCGGCCAATCGCCTTTCCACGGAGATGATGAGGATGAGTTGTTTGAGTCCATCCGCATGGACACTCCACACTATCCTCGCTGGATTGACAAGGAGGCCAAGGACCTGCTGGAGCGGGTCTGTTCCATCCCTCCCTTCTGTCCTATGACACTCATTCTAGATAAAATTAAAGATTCATATTCTTCAGTATGAGATGTCAAGGTTGAACTTTTTTTCTTTTGGAAAGGGTCAAATCTGTACTGTGTTTATGTTGTAATCTTGCACACTCTTGACTTACTGTTAATGTTTCCCTGCAGTTGTTCGAGAGAGACCCAACTCGCAGACTCGGCATTGTGGGTAATATTCGTTTACACCCCTTCTTCAAGGCCTTTAACTGGCAGGCACTCGAGAAGAGGGAGATTGAACCCCCCTTCAAACCCAAAATAGTACGTCTCGCTCACACACAAAGTACTGAATGAAATTGTGGTTTTGTTTGGCTGCGTCTACAATCCTGTGAAGGCCTGTTTCACATCTGACACTTGTATGTGGTTGATTACAGAAAGCACCGAATGACTGCAGCAACTTTGACCGGGAGTTCCTCAGCGAGAAGCCTCGTCTCTCTCACAGCGATAAGAACTTCATAGACTCCATGGACCAAACAGCATTCGCTGGGTTTTCATTCATCAACCCCAAGATGGAGAGCCTTCTAGAAAAGTGACCATTTGAACGACAAAGTCAGACTCAGGTCACATCTCTACCGGCTCATGGGACGGTTCAAATATTCTGTCACAGAGCAATGAGCTGTTCCACAGTCTGTGTGCATGTGAGCTTGTAAGGACAAACTATTTTCCTTGGGTACATTTAGAAATAATATGAGTAGAAATTGGCCCTTGTACTGTATATGTTGATTTCAATGTATTTGTGTGCATGCTTATTATTTGTCTAGGCTGTGAAGGCCTGTGCAAATAATAATAATAATAATGATAATAATATTAGGACGGGAGGCTGGAAATCCTTACATTCCAATTGACATCACTGCTACACAGCCATTCTGTTTCCTTTGTGGTACCTCTCAGTTCAACACAATAATGAAGAGAGAAAGAAACGCATAAGAATAAATCGTACTGTATACTTTAAATGTAGAACATGTGAATGAGGTGGCTGCATGTAAAGAAATCTCAGAACAACAAGAACAGCATCCATGTTTTTTTTAGCTAAATAAAGATGAATAATGTTATCTGTCTTTGAAAACACCTTCTTGAATTCCTGCTGGATTAATTGTGTCTTGATAAATAGCTTGTGGTCGTCTGGTTGACGGTGCCATGTAAAGATCAAATGTAAACAGAGTCTCATCAGCTCTTTGAAATGTCTCATCTGTGTGAGCAAACCATTTTGTAAAGGTACGTGACTAAACAATTAGCGCGAAGTCACGAAAACAGGCTGTATATAAAGAAAATGTATATGTAAAGTATGTTGTTGTAACATGTATATTGGTTCATTAAGGATGTGACCTTTTTTTACTGTCTCCATCTTTTACATCTGATTAAAAAAACATCAACTCCCACCTCTGTATGTGTTTCTTATAAACAACTGTGCTGTCTCTACTCCTTCCTGAGTTCATGATAGATCAATACATCAACGTCAGAGTTTACTGTGATGGAAGTTCTCACATTATCAAGGAGACATGTTATTATTCTGCATCAGTGGATGAGTATGAATCATCGGTTAGTGCTGATGCTAATTTTGTGCTAATTCCTTATGTCTGACTTGATTTTATTATCTGAAGAACATTCTAAGTTGAACATGTTCTCACTTTATCATGTTCTTTCTTGAATGGATGTTATTTCAGACACGATAGATAGATCCAAACCAAAATAATCCAAAAAAATAATATATAGAAGGACACCTAGAGGAGGTAGTTTGAACATGCCCTTATTCTGATCACAATTGTTATAATTATAATATTCATCAGTAGTTGTTGTCATTAGATAATTTCGGGTCCCTCAGTCCGAGCCTGTTTATCTTACCAGAAGGATGACTGCGACCTCTAGCGGCTGTACGAAGGACGGAGAAGATGCTCTGTGACGTCAGCGCGTGACGTAGCTCCGTGTGTACGGAAGTGGAAGCACCGCTGTCACACGGCAGTGTGGACGGCGGAGGAGAACCAGTTTTAAAGTGGAAAGAGACGGTTCTCTCGGGATGTCCCCGTCGTGTTTCAGTAGCAGCGTCCATCTTGCCTGTCCACAGTCCCTGTAGGAGGTTCACAATGAGCTCCGAGGACGTGCTGAAGAGCGCCTCCAGGCTGGCGTCTTATAACGTGCTGCTGCAGGTACATGGAGCGCCATGCGAACCCAGCTCTATCGGGTAATGGCTGACGGTGTTACGTTCTGTTTCTGTCACCCCAGGTGATGTTCCGCGTGCTCACCTTCCTGCTGAACGCCTTCACTCTGCGCTTCGTGTCCAAGGAGCTGATCGGGGTCGTTAATGTCAGGTAGAGAGGAGCCGGACAGGAAGCACAGAGCTGCCCCCTGACACTGCTTCAGCTGGTCTAACGGGTGTGTGTGTGTGTGTGTGTGTGTGTGTGTGTGTGTGTGTGTAGGCTGACTCTGCTGTACTCCACGCTGGTGTTTTTGTCCAGAGAGGCCTTCAGGAGAGCGTGTCTGAGTGGAGGACCAGGGACCAACCACAGCTGGAGACAGGTGATCAACCTGCTGTGGCTGACGTGAGTTCACTATAACAAACCATTTCAGATCTATTTTTACACAACTGTAGGAAAGAAGTCATTGTCTCTTCATAACTTAGTGTAGTGTTCTTTAAAAAAGTCTTGACTATAACCTGTTGAAAGCTGCAGAAAACGGGTCTACCTCTGTCACCTCTCAGGCTGCCTCTCGGTGTGCTGTGGGCTGCCCTACTGGCCTGCGTGTGGCTCTGGCTCCTGGAGGTCCCAGATCCCCAGAGCATCCCGTACTATGGCCCTGCTGTGGTGCTGTTTGCCGTGGCAGGAGTGCAGGAGCTGCTGGCTGAGCCGCTCTGGGTCTTGGCTCAAGCTCACATGTTTGTCCGCCTGAAGGTGGTCGCCGAGAGTTTAGCGATGATCGCTAAGTGCAGCGTAACCATGGTGCTGGTGGTGTCGGCCCGTGAATGGGGGCTTTACATCTTCTCTGCTGCTCATGTAAGAAATCAGCTGAAGTGTCTTTTAATACTACCGTAAATGTGTCTTTCAGGTGAAATCATTTTATTTTATGTCAGTTGGTGTACACAGGATTGCTCGTGCTGTGCTACGGCGTTTACTTTGTTCGATTCCTGGGCTCTAAAGAGGCAGAGAAGAAGAGTTTTCCTTTGAACCGTGTTGCGGACCTCTTGCCCGGTAGAGCAGAAGGAGAGGTAGCTAATCACATGAACTCAAAAGAATGAAACAGATTGTCCAAAGTGTCCAGCTAAGCTCTCGGTCCTTTTCCGATGTTCTCTGCAGGCGCTGGTTGACTGGACTCTAGCCCGGCTCACGTGGAGCTTCTTCAAACAGTCCTTCCTGAAACAGATCCTGACGGAGGGCGAGCGCTACGTCATGACCTTTTTAAACGTCCTCAGCTTCGGAGACCAGGGCGTTTACGATATCGTCAACAATCTGGGCTCCATGGTGGCGCGCTTCATCTTCCTGCCCATTGAGGAAAGCTTCTACATCTTCTTTGCCAAAGTCCTGGAGAGAGGTCGTGGTGTCAGGAGTCAGAAACAGGTTGGAATCTTGGAAATAAACAAAGATCTCTGAAAATATGGCCGTTGGTTTTACTCCGCCTCGCCTCCGCAGGAAGAGGTTGCCATGGCAGCAGATGTCCTGGAGTGTCTGCTGAAACTGGTGCTGGTGATCGGCCTCATTATCACAGTGTTTGGTTATGCGTTCTCTCACTTGGCGCTGGACATTTATGGCGGCTCTCTGCTGAGCAGCGGAGCAGGTCAGTGAACTAACACTGTGATGCCAGGGAGAAAGAAATGCCTGCTCTGTTGTTCTGAATGAACTGGATAGTTCAAATTTTTTTCTTCCTGTCTAAACATTTCCTGAGGTGCTTAAACAAAGCCAACTAACAACAATACCATTTAAATGACTTCAGCTGTCATGAAACCTCAAAAGGTCTTTAGTTTGTCCCGTATGAGCTACTATAAAAGCAAGAGACTACAGTCCACTTGGTCCACTACAACATATTAAGTTAGGTTATATGTATTTTATTGAAGGGCCGACTCTGCTGCGGTGCTACAGCTCCTACGTCCTCCTGCTGGCCGTGAATGGTGTGACCGAGTGTTTTGTGTTTGCTGCCATGAGCCAAGAAGAGGTTGACAAGTAAGACTGTTGCAAACACACAGGTCCAGTCACCACAGAGCAAACCGGCTGTCAGCTAACTCAGGCTCTGTTTTGTCCCCAGGTACAACCTGGTGATGCTGGCCCTGTCTGCCTCTTTCCTCCTCTTGTCCTACTGGCTGACCTGGTGGGCTGGTGGTGTCGGATTCATACTTGCAAACTGCCTCAACATGGGCCTGCGCATCTTGCACAGCCTGCTTTACATACGCCGCTACTTCCAGTCCAGTCAGTGGAATCCGCTGCGAGGCCTCCTGCCCTCCCCGCCGCTGCTGCTGGCGCTGGCCGTCAGCGGCGTTGTCACAGCAGTTTCTGAGGTATCTGAGCAATGGGCCTTCTTACCAGTTCTCTCTTTTCTTATATGTTTATATCCAGAGATACTCTGTAATCTGTGCGGCCGTGGCCTGAGCTCCTCTTCCTCTCTGCTTCCAGAGTGTTTTGTGCTGCGACAGCGGCTGGCTACTGAGGCTGGTCCACGTTGGAGTTGGTGCAGTGAGTCTACTCTGTGTGCTCGTAGCCGTTCTTCTCACCGAGACGCGGCTGGTTCAGTTTGTGAGGACTCAGCTGTTGCCCCAGTTCAGAAAAAAACACGCGTGAAGTGGAATTAAAACAAACAGCATATTTGAAGCTACTAACTGACGTTTACGGGTTGTGTGGGAACACAGCAAGGAAATGTACCTCTTGGTGTGTGTGTGTGAGATATTTTCACTGCAACATTCCTGTGTCATTTGTAAGTATGAAGAAACATGGAGATGAATGTATTTTAATACAGCTGAAAATGTTATTTCAGGTTTCAATAAAATCCCTTGAAACAAAACAATACAACAAAAACTCTTTAAAATCAAGTTTTCAACGGTCGAAAATAAAAAAAAAAAAGTCTAAAATTTAACAGCTTTAACAATCAGTAGTTCAGGCCATTTAAAGCCTTTATGCACTAGGTCGTAGGACAAGGACTTCTTTAAACCCTTATCCATTCAAAGACTTTTAATATTCCATTTGTCCCATGGAACACTTGGTGATGGCTTTACTCTTTAGAGCCTGACTGGTTTAATGTGACCACTTTACTGACATGTTGCTGGGAAACACTTTGGTTATTTGTTGTTCTTTCCTCCGATCCTTTGGCCCCTACTGGGCAAATCACAACATAATTATAGGAAACAAGCAGGAAAGCATGGGAGCGGCTTTCTTTGGAAGAAATGCCTTTCTTCTCTCTGCTCTTTTAAGGAAGTTTTTCTAGACAAATCTTTGGAGTCCAAGTTTTTGGGGGTTCTCTTGTCACCAGCACAAATAAAAAGGGGTTTGACAGCAGAGGGAGATGACGAGGACACACAGATGGGCACCTTTGTCACATTCTTGCCTCTCTGGGATGTCCTCTCGGGGAGACGTGCAACCAGCAGTTTCAGCAGCGAGCTCGTCATTTTCTAATATAGCAGCAGGGGAGACAGCATGAGAAAAGACAGAGACAGAGAGGAGGAGGAGTCTGAGCAGCTGTTACATCATTTGTTAGTGTTAGAACCAGATTTAATGTCCTCTGGAGAATCTCTGCCTGGTTGTGTATATAGGCCAGCTGCACGTACAGGAGGAAAATAGCAGCGGCTGCCACAGGAGGAGGAGAGGACCATTTCTTATCAGGATATTTGAACCTTCTCAGCCATCATGTCTCAGGTAAGTCACAGTTCTCTTGTGAATGTGGTGCAGACATGGACTGAGAGAAGTTTCTGATGTGCTCTCTTCCTTATTTCTCCAGCCAAGTCAGGGAGAGGACGAACAAATGCAGCGTCCTGAAGTGAGAGATGAGGCTCTGACTGAGGCCAGGAACAAACTGGGCAGCGGTGGACCAGCAAAGAGCAAGACATTTGAAGTTATGGAGGAGTGCGGTGAGAAGACACACACAAATGATTTGACGCTACTCTTAGAGAGGGCAGTGAAAGGAAACTTGAACTCACTTGATGTTGAGCTTCAGGCATAAATCTTTCCAATGTGTTTGTTTCGGGGGGGGGGCGTTTCTCACGATATTTCCACTCCATATACAGAGAACACACTCTGTCTCACACCTCGGGGTGAGAAATGAAGTGTGTGTGTTTATAAAGAACATGTCCTCACTCTGTCTCACCCTCTCCCTCTCGGCCTCATTAACAGTCAAGTGTGATGATGATATGGTGCTGATTGGGTATTTCTCTCTCCTTCACAGCGAAAATGGGGAAAGCTGCTCCCTCTGTGTTCAGTGGCGTGAGGTCCGGAGCAGAGACGGTTTTCAACACACGTTCAGCTCGACCAATCAAAAAGTAGCAGGGTGACATCACACATCAACACCTGTTCCACATTTAGGGGGTTTGATAGAACTTTTTTATGTTTTTAATAATTATATTAAAAGATCTTTGTAGTGGCCTGGTTTTGTTTCTATCTGCTAAAGTTCATTTTAAGACTTCTCAAGATTTTAGATTTCCAAAAACCGTTATCAATCAGATTTTACTGTTGCGTGTAATCTGAAACCCACAAACAACTGCTAAACAAAACTCAGCATTTCATTGCCAGCAATTGCTAAATGTAATTGTTTATATGAAAATAATCCTTTATGTCAAATAACAAATGTCAATTTATAAAGCTTAAACCAAATTTTGAAACACAATAGCAGTAGCATTTAATAAACCTCAATGACTTTTAAGACCTTTCTAAATGTACGGAATAACCTGTTTTTCAATGATTGAATTTCCACTTTTTAACATGCTGCAGAAATCCCAACTGCAAGTTTAGTTATTGGGTGTTGTTGAATTAACTTCTGTTTAAATAGATTTTGATTTATTCTTTTTTATTTCTTTCTGTTTTTACAGTGTATAAGACTACAAGATAATAAGCCAATACCTGCCATGTTCTATATTGTGGTTGAAAAGTTTCAAAATTCACGATAAAAAAAAAATAAAGACAGCAATCCAAGTTTTTCATTTTTATTCAAAAAAAAATAAAAATCAACAAACAGAACAGATAAAAGGTATTAGAACAAACTAACATGATCAATTTGAAAACAGAAATTAAAGTGAACCATGCAACAACTGGCTGATAAAACCAGCTCTGTGTTGGAGGAAAGAACGAAGTAGACATTTGATTTATTTCATAAACTTGTGATGTTGTTCTTGGAGGATAATGGCGGAGGACTTTGCGTCGTAGAACAGCTCGTTGATCTCCTCCACCTGCTCCTTCTCCACGGTCTCCTTCCCCTGAATGCGGCCCAGCAGACTGGCTGGTGTCAGCAGCTGCACAGCGTACCTGCAGGAGACACACTCCGCATGATCAGGCCCCAACACAATTATATGTGCAACGCACATTAAACACTTCAGTCTCAGTTACACTGGTGTATCACAACAGCTGTAATGGTACAAAGCTATTTTTGTGACGCGTCCGTCAGTACCTGAGCGTGGTCTTTGTGCCAATCTCTGCCAGGCGTGTCAGTGCGTCCTCACTAATGGTGATGCCCTCGGTCTGCGCACGGATCTTGATGATCTACAAACCACAGCGACATTAGTGACACGCTCAGACATGACCTCACACACAGAGAAACTCTCACTCTCACACTCACCTGCTTCATCTCCTGTGGTGTGTACAGCAAGGTGCGGATTATCATGACTCGGTCCAGTAGGTCCAGAGGGATCCCATGTGGAGAGGTGATGTCCTCTGTCCCTCTGGTGGACAACACATGGTTGTTAATACTGACATCTTATAAGCTTCTGTTTTTCTGTTGAAGATTGACCTCGTCGCATCTCACCTGATCAAACAGTTTCCCCTGTTCGAGGCGAACACAACTATGGGCGCAATGGTGCTCTCCAGGGCTCGGTGCAGGTAGGTGAAGCATTCGATGTCCAGCATGTGAACCTCGTCCACGAATAGCACACCGGGCACAAGCTCGGCGACGCCCTGGTCGATGTAGCGATTCACCACCTTGTTGATCTCAGCACGCAGCTTATCTAAAAACAGGAAATGAGATTGAAAGTGTTTTTTTTAAAGGCACCAATTTCACATACCTCCGCAGTGACCAAAACAAACCTTACATGGTTGACAGGTTCACGAGAAATATTTAAGAAAAATGTAATCTTCTGATAACATTTTTTTTCCTCTGTTTTTGTTAGTCACTTAGTGACATGGCCCAAGAAAGAACACATGACATTGATGTGTGTATTCAGGATTTGTTTCCCCTTTTACTTAACATTGTGAGACAAGTTCTTTCCAACATCTTCCTTTGTTTTTTTAGAGATAACTAATGGATCTTCATGGAAGAAAACAAATAGGACTGTAGTGATTTCCTTCTCAGCCCCATCTCTACCTTCCTTATCGGAATTAGTTTTGTGTGATTCTGCTAATTATTAAACCAGATGACTAAGGCTTTAATAGGACTGGGATAGGTTTTTTTCCTACCTGTAATTTCTGTCTTTTTTGGCTTCATCAGTTGTCCCATCATGGAGAGAATGTCCTGTCCTCCCTTGGATCGAATAATTGACAATTATTTTTACATTTTAGAGGGACAAATCAGTGAGACAAACTCTGACAAACTCTGAGACAAACAACTTGCTGCCACAAGACATTGGTGTTTGTGTACCTGGGGTCTGGCATTTGCGATGTCCAGGTCGTGCAAAGTCACATCTTGGACTATCTCCTTCTTTTTGTGGACGTCTCCTTTAGGCAGTGGCACATACTCCTCTGCCTCCAGATCAAACTCGGTCGCGAACGTGTCACAGCGACCTTGTCTCTGCAGAAAAAAAAGCAAGGAATGTTAATGATTTCAAATAAAACAAACTGCCTGCTGTTTAACAACAAAGAGACAAAGACAACACAGGAGAGGATGGTGAGCAGGTGAGTGACTGAGCCTGATGTCAGGCCAGCGCAGAGACCCGGCTGAGGGATGAAAGGGTTTCGAGGCGGCAGCGTCCCGAGATGCTGTCAACAGTAACAAATGTGTCGCCCTGTCCGGTCTCTAACGAGAGCCGACCTGTGCCCCCTCCCCAAGCCCACCTGCACCGATTAAAGGAACCGTCATCGCAGCCTGTCAACATATTCCACAAGCACCGCCGCTACTAAAGGGGCATTGTGGGAGATGTGGAGATAGAAGGAGCGAGAGGGGCTGTAGGAATGAGAGAAGCTCATTCCAGAGTACAGCGGAAAATACAACAGAGCTTTCATGCAGAACTGAGAGAGATGAAAGAACGTGACCGTGAAGGACAGAAGAGGACAGGCAGGACAGAAATCTCCCACAGTTGGCAAAACCGAGACTTGAAGATTTTAATGAATTATTTAATTTTGTGATTTACAGCAGGTGGAAGTGAAATGGTGATACCTTGACAGCTCCACTGTTTGCTTCAATGTAGATGACGTCTCCCACTTCCACACGCTCTTTCTGAAGACTCTCATAAATACTTGGATCCAGCTGAGGAAACAGGATGAGACATTTTAAGGCACGATCCTCATTTTGTTCTAAGAAGAAAAGATTTCTGCATATAATCAAACACGCAGCAGTAGAACAGGAGCTGGGGTAAACAAAATGATTTTGTATCAATACATGAGAGGAAGAATGTGTTTTAGCACTTGGAATATTTAATACGAAAATTAACATGCAGCAGTTGAACATGTACTAATGAAGCAGATTCAAAAATATATTTCTCAATCTGACCTTGAGCTGCTTTGTGCCTTTGCCCGTCTTCAGACCGATGATGACGTGGCTGATGGTTTTCCCGTAGCCACCCATGGGATTCTCAGTCTCACAGGGAGTCAGCTCCGTCACCTCCCCCTCATATACCTCCTTGGTCTCTTTGATACGCAGTCCTAAGTGTGGGCGACATTACAGTTAGACACACAAGCAGCGTACAGTGAGAACCTTTATGTTCCTGTATCAACTAAGCCGCCACATCCCTCGGTTTATTTTGTTACAGGGAGAGAGCACGTGTGCGCGTGCCCATGAAATTTCTGGGCAACGATGTGTGTAACACGATCACATTCTATCCTTGTTCGTGCAGCACACAGGTGGACAGTCGTTGCGGTGGGGGTCAGACGACACTGCTTAAGACGAGGTCTGTCTGTCAAGGTGCTCTTATCGACTAGGTGATGACAACCTTCAAATGAAAGCCACTCCGCCTGCAGATCGTGTTCAAGGGGAGGAGTGAAGGTGCTGATGACCACGTCTCCCTCTACCTGAGCTCCATTTCCTTCTCTGCGACAGGTGCCATCAACAATCCCCTCCCCCTCCCTCCTTCCTTATCAAATCCACTGTGGTATTGTCTTTCTGCTCATGAGTGCAGTGCAAGTCAGACGCGACTTTCTGCTCAATGACTTCTACTCACTGAGGGACTGAGCTAAAGGCACATTAGGTATTTTAAGCCCCAAAAGATGAAAAAAAAAAACATTCAAAGACTGAGTGGAACCTAACGTGCTTAAAAATACAAAGTAAAAGGAGAAAAAATGTTTTTTCCATAGACATGGTACCCATTTCACTAATTGTAGTACTTGCCTTCTCGTTGCAATTTGGTATCATGTAAATTACCATTAATAACAAATGTTACCTACTAGCAAGCTCAATGGATCCCAAAACTCTGAATCGGGACCTACTAGGACTCACATCGACCTTAGTTGCAGTGAGTGACAATTACAAGTGACAGCACTCACCGATGGCCCTCCTGAAGTTTTCCATCAGTACTTCTGTCTTCTTAATTTCTGATGAAAAGACCTCACTGCCGACCATTGGACAGAAAGGCACCTTGTTTCCCAGCTCCTGTGCTACAGCCAGGGCCAGAGCTGTCTGAAGGGAGGGGAGGTAGGAAATCTGTTAAATGGCACAGACATGACAAATGGAGGCTTTTAACTCTGTCCTGTTAGTAAATTAACACTTACCTTTCCTGTACCGGGTGGCCCCACCAGTAACACTGCACGCCCTGCCACCTTCTTTGAGCGAATGAGCTCAACAATGATGCCACAGGCCTGGGGAGAAACGCAAACAAATTTAGTGCTAAAATGTCAACAGGACCCAATGTCTATTCAAGAAGTTGAGGAGATCTGGAGACAGTGGTGGCGATACATCACTGAGCTGAACACGAGGTTGAGAAAAATTAATACAAAGCAGGTTTATATCATGGTTTTGTTCTGATGTTTGACATGGATTTGTGTGAAGCACTTTGTAACCCTTACTCACGTTGCTAATTAAATAAAGCTTATAATTAGCATATGGTTACACTGACAGTACTGAATGTTTAAATTAAATGACAGCTGGTGGATTTGTTTATAAAAGTGATGCATTTTATCCAGCATTCAACCTATATGCATCAGTAAAGACTGAGTGAAAGTGATTTCTCTTGAGCTCTGCCTTTAATTCAGTCCTGACCCTCGCAGGAAACAGCGACACCACTGTGCTAACTAAGCTAGCATGCTGTAGCATCGTGCCACCTGAGTGTATCTAGATATTCCACACACAAAAACCCCATGGTCTCTTTAAGACACGTCTGAAGTATTACACGAGCGGCGCGTGTACATAAGAAGATGAATATTACCTCCCTTGCCGCCTCCTGCCCGACCAGACCACACGCGGTCTGTTTAGCATACCCGGCCTCGTCTAGCCCGAGTCCTTTGACGTGACTGTGGGAGGCGATCCGCTGAGTTTTCGTGGTGCTCTTCACCTCCTCGATCTTCATGGTGGTGCTACTTGATCGAAACTGTGGTGTTAAAAATGCAGCACGAGGTTAAAGTGGCTGAAAACGTCTCGGCACGTGTGTCTCAGATCCCCTCTCCCCGCGTCACTGGGCGCCGAAACTCAAAACACAGGGAACTCGGTAACTAGGGAAAAATCAACGGAAGTGAAACCCAGAAGTACCGCCCATTTAGACTATCGGACAAAATTGATTGGACCGTGCAGGGTTATACAGTAGGTTCATTGGCTAAGACTTGAGCCAATCATTTACGTTAGCGTTTTCGTTTCCGGTTGTGCTTCAGTCGCCTTGTCGTAGTAGAAACTGCTGGAAACTTGACAGTGAATGAATGAGGAGCTCCAAGACAGGTGGCGGTAGTTTTTACATTAACACTTTGCTATTACGTGTTAACCAGTGAGACATATTGACAGAGACGGCTTTTCTCTCTTTAACTTTTTTAAACTTCTGCTAACTGCTAAAAATAGGATCCGCCTCATCATGCTGTCTTGGGGGTGTAGTGACTGACACCAGGAAGTAGTTCCCACCGAAGTGAAGTCGAATTTAAACACATTTGTGGGCCACACGTGAGTTGAGCTAGTTAGCCTGTGGTCAGTTGTGTTTTCTGTTTAAACAGACGGTTGCTATCGAGGGAAAAGTTAGCTGACAGCTAGCCAGCACCGCCTGCTGCTCACGTCTGAGCTGAGTTCAAGGTCCAGGTCAGAGTTTAGGAAAAGCCACAACACGCGAGCTCGGCTGACAGCGTGACACTCGGGTTAAAATGTCCGAGTCCGGAAGTGACAGCAGCGTCAAAACGCTGAATTTCAATGTCGGGGTGCTCGGACATGTTGACAGCGGGAAGACGTCGCTGGCCCGGGCGCTGAGCAGCACTGCCTCCACGGCCGCCTTCGACAAGAACCCACAGTCCCGCGAGAGGGGCATCACGCTGGACCTCGGGTTCTCCTCATTCACGGTGGATTTGCCCGATCACCTGCGGACCAGTGACGGCCAGCAGCCGTACGACAGCCTGCAGTTCACCCTGGTGGACTGTCCCGGACACGCCTCTCTCATCCGCACCATCATTGGAGGTGAGCGCTGGGACTTGTCTGCAAGTTGTTCGATACCATCATTCTGATGACAGTGGGCTAATGGGTGGTGGACACGCGATCAGTACACCTGTGATTGACGGAGATACATCACCACCAGATTATGCATGGACTCTCTAGTCATGCCCACTTCCACTTCTCCTAAAACCGACCCCCAGAGTTGGAAGTGGTCATGAGCAGAGATGTCCACACACGTTTTGGTGATGATTGATCGCAGACACACATATATAATGTAAATGTTGGATGTGTGGAACACATACGAAACACTTTTCTCTCCAATACGCACGTATTGACTCGGTCAGCAAATTTCTCCCAAACGAGCTCTCGCGTGTTGATGTTCACTTTCTGCAGATGTTGTCATTAATATTGCCAACTCCACTACGGAGAAGTACAATGAGCAATACTTTGTTTGATCTGTTGCCATTAAATCCTGTTATCTGCGTTCCATTGATGAGGGCCTTTTATGTACTCATGCACGAGGTTTACTCAGGGTTACGTTGACTCAGAGTTGATTGAACTAACTTGGAACCCTCTTCTGAAACTCCAGGAGGAGGCCAAGTCAGATTTATTTGTGAACAATATGACTCTGGCCAATGTGCTTTACAAACTTTGTAAACAACAGAAAGACAATAAAAACAGTGCATGAGAAATGTGTCATAAATTACACACAAGGATAAGCTAAATATCATCAAAGGGGGATATTAACACAATCATTAAAGTGAATGAGGGTCAACCAAAAGATGAAAAGGCTTCGAATAAGATTTAAAATTATTGATGGGGATATTGAAAGGCCAGGAGACCATTTCAGAGTAATGGATAGTTCAGAGAAAATTCTGTAACCTTTGGACTTAAGATGAGAGAAGGGCATTAAGAAGAGTGGAGTAATGGTCCTGTTATAAAAACAGCTCAGAGACTATAAGCTGCTGTGTCATGTAACCAACTCACAAAATTGAAACTTATGAGCCAGTGGGGTGGCACATGCTGTAGATTAGCGAGGAAGGAAAGTCCATGGATGGGGGGGGGGGGTATGTGTTAAACTTCCCCTCTTGTCTCAAGTGGGGAGCACAGGAAGGAGAGAGAGCCAAATAGAAAGAGAGAAAAGTGGGGAGCACAGGAAAGAGAGACTGCCAAGGTTAGGGAAAGGAAAGACAACCAAGTGAGCTCCAGCTCTGGTTTCAACCCTCTAGCCCTTTACTCTCTCTATGCCTCCATGCACCCCTCCCCTGATTTCTCTTCTTGTTCTACTGTTATTCTTGGGTGCCTATGTCCGTTCCTGTTTGTGTTGCTCTTGCAGTCTTCATGGCCGCTGCACTAAAATTATGTAGAGTTTTGACTTTTTTTTTTTTTTTTGAAAAGGCACAGCAGAAAAGCAGGAATGTGTCTATATTACACTTACTGTGCTTCAATCAGTAAAATCAGGTATATTCTCTCTTCTCTTATCTGTCTCATCCAGGTGCCCAAATCATTGACCTGATGATGTTGGTGGTGGATGTTGTGAAGGGGATACAGACTCAGACGGCAGAGTGTCTCCTGATAGGAGAGCTTACCTGTCCTCGCATGGTGGTCGTCCTGAACAAGATTGATCTCCTGCCACCCAACAAGAGACAGAGCGCCATTGAGAAGATGACCAAGAGGCTGCACAAAACACTGGAGAGCACCAGGTCCGCATTTGATCAAATATAATAAGTAGAATACAAAATACAGGCTATGAAATGTGGGCCTTAACGTGGGAGAGGCTTATGGTATACAGTTTCTATTCTATGCATGATGCTTTCCTAATACACACTCACACACGGCATTCTTGCCTTAGGTCACTCAAACTTGGAATTAAGGATAAAGGAATCAAACCTCCCATTGAAAGTGTGACCTGCTCAGTCTCTGTCCCCCTGTCAGGCCCACCTTTTTCTTTTTTACTCAAAGTAACTCCAATCATTATGTCAACATCAAAGATAAAGTAATTGGAGCTAATTGAAGTTTTTTTTTTGTCGGCCAGATTTAAGGAATGTCCAGTGATTGCTGTGGCAGCAAAGCCTGGGGGCCCAGACGCCCCTGACACAGAAGAGGCACAGGGAGTGCCCCAGTTAATAGAGGTGAGGTCTGGAAATGCACTAGATCATCATGTAATATGTTGATGACCTCTATCATCTATAAAATACGTAAAACATTGTCAGTTCTATGTGATAATAAACACAAATTGCCCCACTTATTTTTTATTTAATCAGTCAGTGATTTCTTGTCAAGTGTTTCAATATCTATAAAATAAGAGAAACCATAGATACATATATATTATGGTACATCTCACAGTATACTGGTGTAGAATGATTATTATTCTTATTGCCCTGTTTTAAAAAATGCACTTATTACATATTTTTGTTTGTGAATATGTCTGCTTCTCTTTCTTTACTTGTCTGTCTCAGCTCCTGAAGAAACAGACATACCTCCCTCAGAGAGATCCTGCAGGGGATCTTCTGATGGCTGTGGACCATTGCTTCTCCATCCGTGGTCAGGGAACCGTCATGACCGGCACCATCCTGCAAGGGTCACTGGCCATCAACGACACTGTGGAAATCCCAGCACTGAAGGTATCCTCTAGACAGGCAGGAATTCAGGACCTCTGATATTTACAAAGAAAGTAACATTCCTGAAGGCCGGTAATGCTTTTTAGTGAAACCACAGAGGTTCGGAAGTTCAGTTGAGTGGAAGTGGGCAGACGGAGGGAGTGGTGGCTGAGGGTCCAGAGGATGTGTCAGTTTAATGTGAGAGAAGGATGAGGGGACCGGGGGTGGGTAATATAGAACAGATGGAAACTTTCAGTTACACACAGCAGTTTTGTCTGCAGTTATTGTGTGCACCTCTGGGTGGCAGCAAATGTCTGAATGTCGCCAGACAAACTCAGCCTGATCTAATTTTGTTGGTTTGGTCAGTGTGGTAGTTAGAACCCACACTCTAGGATGACTAAAGTTTAATACAGAAAGATCAATTCATTTGTAGTTTTTATTCATTATTTCAGACAAAAAAGTTCATCAACTATGATGACAACAGTTAAAACTGTGTTAGAAATTTAATAAAGACGCTTTCACTTGTAGAAACACCTACATTTTTATCAACAAGAAAAATCAATTTTAAATAATTGTAATTTTCCTGAGAAACTGACCTCATTAAATTTTGATCAGGAATTCCGAACTTTGTCATTTCTGTTATCAGCTGTTTACTGAATTCCTGTGCATATTTTATAGAGAAATTCGGGCTTTCATTTCCTAAATATTATGTCTGTAGAGATAATAAATGATTTATTCTCTGTTTAATCTCATACTGTTTTCCAGCCTCAGTATCCAGCTTTTAAATATGAATTTCTGAAAAACAAACCCTGTTTTTAGTATTTTATGTAAATATAAAATTGTGAACTTTAAACTTGAAGTAGCCCAGTATTCATACAGTTTAATTTTGTGTCTGTGTGTAAACTAAGTTTGTTATTTTTGTCAAAAATCTTATTATCTCTATTTCTACGCTCTGATAACAGGTGACCAAGAAGATAAAATCTGTGCAGATGTTTCGGAAACCAGTGTCGGGGGCAATGCAGGGGGATCGTGTGGGCGTGTGCGTGACACAGTTTGATCCTAAACTGTTGGAGCGGGGTGTGTTGTGCAGCCCAGGGTCCCTGCACACACTCTACGCAGCCGTCATCTCTGTCAGGAAGATAGGCTACTTCAAGGGTTCTCTTGCCACCCGTGCCAAGTTCCACATCACCATGGGTCACGAGACAGTCATGGCAAAGGTTACCTTCTTTGGCCTTCCACCTGTGGGTGCCTCTGAGTCCTCGACAGACACTAAACAACCTCCATCACTGCCCCACTCCCTGGAAACTCCCTTCATAAGTGACAGGCAGTACCTCTACCAGGATGAGTATGTCTCAAGTCAAGGAGAGTCAAGTTCAGGACCTGACCCAGAGCAATGGGCCTTGTTGGAGTTTGAGCGACCTGTTACGTGTCCCTCCCTCTGCCTCGTGATTGGTTCAAAGCTGGACACAGACATCCATGCCAATGCATGTCGGTTAGCCTTCCAAGGCTATCTGTTACAGGGGTTTAAGGATAAAAGCTATGCAGAGACTGCCCTGCCTCATCTACACATCTACAAGACCAAACACAAGGAGGGACAGGTGGAGAGGGTAAGTGGATAGTCAGTGGTTTGATATTTCTAATGTTCTCTTTCATGGTTATCAACCTCTCCTCTCACCCTTGATAGTTGTTCCAGCTCCTCTGCCCTCTCTATCACCTTGTTCTTCTTCATCACTGGTTCTTTGGATGTTTCTCATTGCTGGTGGCACTGGAGCGTGCCTGTCAGACAGAGCCCCTATTGTAGAATCATAAACAGACACGTACACACAAACAAGCATGTATATGCAGCCCTGATGAGCAGCGTTTGAAGCACGGCTGCGTATACGTGCCTTAGCATGTGCTGAGACACTGAGTTGCGTGTGGGTGGCCGTCTGACGCCAGTAGCCCTGTCTAGATGTCAGTGGCTGGCGCTGTTTGGACACACCTGAGTGGCACAGGAATACCCACATGACTGTGTGTGACTCTCTGTCTCTGGCTCAGCATCTTTCTGTCTCGAGCTCCACTGTTCTCTCTCACGTGCCATCATGATTTCTTTTTTTTTTTTTTTTATTGCTGTAACGTTCTGCCCTACATCCCAAGTCCAGTTCAAACTGATCTTTATCTCACGGTCTCCAATATCTTGTTCTCAGTTTAATCTAAACATCAGATTTCAGAATTTATTCAAAAGTTACCACCCTTTTTAGGTCTTGAGTGCCCTGGAAACATGTCTTTTGCCATGCTGCAGTTTTTTCTGTGTACACTTGTGCAGGGTTAGATTCAGGTTAGGGGTCAAGAGTGGGAACTAGTTTCCTGCTGTTAGCACCTCAGGCTGTTGACAGCTCCAGTCGCTGCCTCAGGAGTAGAAGAGTGCGTGTAAGAGGTCAGACGCTGGTCATGTGACGTAGCATTTGTTGTCTCCCAGAAAAGGGCAGTTATGTTTCAAGACTTCAGAATTCCCTTTGGTAAAAGAACACATTACTGGCATTGCTGAGTTATGACAGACTCATCCAGTCACAATTCATACGGTCTATCGGCTGTGTATAGCAACTGCAATTTTTGTCTGTATCAGAGCATCAGTCACGCTTGAGGGACTTCAGGGTCAAACGTTCAGGAATGAATGAGGGAAAGGACGACGGCAGTGGAAGGGCTGGCGGTGGGGGGGGTGAGCAGGAGACAGAGCGGTGCCCTCCTCTTATCATATTAGTGGCAGGTTAGATCGACTTAGTGATGCATGATAAGCAAGAAATACAAACAAACAGCGTGCAAGCCAGCTAGATGGAGAAATAAATAATGTAACAGACGAGGAGCATGGTTTTTATCTAGTTCCGTAAATGATTGTGTGAAATTATCAAAATGCTTTTTCAGAATAATCATTACAATATACAACAGATTTTGTTTACAGTGTTTTATGATACCTCTAATGTAGTGTTTTCAAACAAACAAACAAACAAACCAGCAAACAAAGGTTGAAACATAACCTCCTTACATGTGTCACACCTGAAGTTTTCATTGTGTCTGTTATTTAGTCCCCCATCATAAGCCTCATTCCCCCTCTGCTGTGCTCAGGTGACTGATGACTACACTGTGATTGGCCGCAACCTGTTCAAGAAGGAGACCAACCTCCAGCTCTTTGTGGGGTTGAAGGTCACACTGTCGACGGGTGAGAGTGGCGTTATCGAGGGTGGGTTCGGACAGAGCGGGAAGTTCAAGATTCGGATACAAGGTAAGGAGTCCCACGTGCATCACAACAGTTGACACTGACACTGGAAGGTGTTAGAAGTGTCCCTCTTCATCAGCATATCCTGAACACTCTGTCTCCTTGTCTTTCGGGGTACTGCACACAGTTTTCAGGATGTGGTAATCCTGAGCTACATTCCCAGGATTCCTCTGGGGATTGCCCGTGTTCCGGGGGAAGTCTGTTCTCTGTTTATTTTACCTTCTGTTGCTCCAAACCCACGGCTCCACACCAGGAGGGAATGAGAAAACAAAAATATTTAGAAAGAGAACCTCACCTACATCCTCTTCACTGCCTCACGCATTTTCTTTTATGAACATAAAGCCGACTTTCAGTTGTGCTCGTCTTAAATGCTCTGCAGGTATTACGGCAAGTTTACTACTCTGCGGTCTCCTCTGATACATTACCACAGCATTTGTACTAAGTTATAGGTCTAACTTTCCTTTACTGTGGACATTTAAAATGATCATCATAACTGATGAGGGAATGTCGAG
This sequence comes from Pseudorhombus dupliciocellatus, assembly GCA_016785235.1. Taxonomy (NCBI): domain Eukaryota; kingdom Metazoa; phylum Chordata; class Actinopteri; order Pleuronectiformes; family Paralichthyidae; genus Pseudorhombus; species Pseudorhombus dupliciocellatus. The sequence goes on from JAFBJW010000090.1 coordinate 6,720,240, forward strand.
AGCGTCTTTAGATCCATCCAAGTTTTTGCTTTTAAATTGTATTGTTTGTGTGTGTGTGTGTGTGTGTGTGTGTGTGTGTGTATATATATATATATATATATATATATAGATAGAATTTAAAGATGCTTTTCAGAAGTAATTGATGATTAAATATTAGTAACAGCAACTGTGTTTCAATTTTATTGACTGTGTATTTCAGTCTTTTTGTGGGTGCAGGGGGCAACAATATTATCATTGCGCGTCTAAATACTGAAAACCTCGAAAGGTTTGAAACCTGTTGTTATATTTCAGCCCCCAAAATTACAAAACTTCAACTGCTGACCCAGTTTCTTTTACCCCTTTTTTGGTTTTAGTTTGATGTAAATTTTCTACCTCATCTGATAAGGAGGCCACCAGTCGAATCCCTAATGCTTCATTTGCATTTATCTTGTTGTTTAGACCTCAGTGATAGTCCCGTCCCATTAGGTCTGTGCAAGGTCTTTATTGTGAAGTAGATGTGGTGGATGTTTGCATGTTTTCACACTCAAATACCTTCAAATGTATTTGAAGAAAAACATGCTGTTTGCATGTGAACACAAAACATTTAAGTTTGTGTGTATGAATGTGCTGTGTGGTGGTAAATGAATGTTTTCAGCTGATCGCAGATAACACAAGGAAATTTCTGGCTGCGCTGCAACCATAACAACCCTCACATTGGCATAAAGATAACGAGAATAATGCTGGCGCCGTTGTACGTGAGGCGCCAGTATTAGGTCAGCATGTAAAGCAGTGAACGCAGAACATTTCTCGCCTTCCGCGTACGAAAGCCGGCCAGTATTTCATCCTTGAAAACATGCGCATACAGAAAAGGGGCAGATGTGATGACACAGAAGAATTCACAGTGCATGCATGAAGAGCACTGAACAGAAACTCAGCAGCTCAGTACGTCAGAGGACGAAGTTTAAACCGATAGTGGAGCTGTTGGTGTTCACGTGTCAGGATGAACCAGAAGCTGCTAACCATAAGACAGAGACTTGACTAGCAACTGAGACATTTTGATCAGTTACATCAGGAGGATGAAGACATCAGTTGATCTTGAGGTCAGAGCACTATACAGGCTCCAGCACTAATACTGTACACATAACAGGGAAGAAAAGATCTCTATCATACATCAGATGAACCCACACTGAGATGATTAAGTGCTGCACGCAGTGTAGGACAGCGTTCACTGTTATCTGGATTTATTACATAAAGTGATGTATTTATATAATGTTTTTTTTTTTTATTATTATTTTAGATGTTTAACCCTTTGGTTTAAACAGTCTGTTTATCTTTTCCTCAGAGGGTCTTCACCCAGAAACTAAGCAGCTGTTATCCACCACCTCTAAGAAGAAAGGAAAAGGTGGAAGCAAAGGTGGTCCAGGAAATGAAGAGGAGTCCAAAGTGGATTCTCAGCCTGTTGGCATCCTCTTACATTTTAGACGTTATATCTTTGATCCCCACAAAAAGATGGTGCAGTCCTGACCTGCTCAGAACATTTGGCTGACCCGGTGTCTCAGAGCTGGCGATGGAGAGGAAGCGATGGCCTCAGAGGTCACGTAGGGGTGAGGGGAATACTGGCCTCGATATCAGGGCTGCGTAACTTTCTTCCATTAGCCTATTTTTCTGCAGTTGGCGACAGTCTGCTGAAATGCAATGTTTGTGGAATGCTGAATGCATTTGAAACAGTGGTCTTTTTTATCTTCCTTTATGGAGATGGACCTAATCCAGTTTGCTTCCGTCACAAGGGTGGAAGCTTCTGTACCTGATGCTTTTGATTTGTCTCACAAAATCACTATTCTCTCGTTGAACGAGTCTGAATCGGTTCCTTTCATTAGCAGCAAACCTTTTTTTTCCCGGGATGTTTCCAGTTTAGTTGTGTCCTCATTGGCCTAAATGCATTTCCTCACATCATAGAAATACTGAGCTTGCAGTTGAATTTCCACAGCTTCTTCAAATCTATATCCTTGTAGCCTGCGTCACTCCGGATCCTGTCCTGTTTCAGGTTTGGATACACATGCTACTGCTCTGTGATGTTTTTTTTTTTTCTTTTCATTTTCTTTTTTATGCTATTTTGTAGAGCTGCGTTTTAGCCCTGATTAACATTTAGGAGTTAGGAGGCTGCTTGTTGATTTGAATCCTAATCATTGACAAATAAATACAGATTTATTATTAACTTTGAGTTCTGACTGTTCGCTATTTGACAATTGGTAATTTACAGCATTTTATCAGACAATTTGCCTGATGCAAAGTGCAGAACCCGCTGCAGATATTTATACAAAGAGATCTTGCAAACATATTACAGTTTAATTTGCATACTGTGGCCTAACTGCAGGTTTCTGTGGTTCATCCATTCTGTACACGATCATGGACATATTTTAACATATCATTTTCTTTTGCTTTGCTATCTGTTAAATTTACAATCCCAGCCGTAACTAGTATCTATAAGAAGTGTACCTCCTTCTGTATGTGGAAATTTATCACGGGTCAACTGGCAGTCCTTCCTCTGTCCAGGCTCAACAGTCCCCCTCAGTCAAGAACCAAATTGTACCCGTTCCTAGATGTCCCTTTTGGAAATCCAAGATTTTTTTTTCCTCATCAAGATCATTGCCTTCTCAAAATACCCTGGCACAGAATGTCAAGAGACTGATGAAAAATTCCTGGATTTGCTCCCTCATCCACATCTGTCTCAAAATGAAATGGGTTCCCTTTTGTTTCCACAAGTTTTGTGGACATCTGTTCAATCGTTCTTTTTTATGTAATCTGCTGACAGTCAATGAAGTCAAGGAACCAACAAACAAACAACAGGGTGAAGATGACCAACTCTTGACAAAGGTTGTTAATGGCATTTATATTTTCATGCTTTAATAATGCATTTTATGCTTAGGATAATTGAGCACAGGGTTTGTCTTAAGGTGTCTGTGCAGATGCATGTCCGTCCTGTCACAGATGTGTGGTGGAGCTGTGCAGTGAGAGTGCACGATACTCAGTATGTGGCAGATGATGTCAGCAAACTGTCCCTGTGAACAGCGACTATCTCAGCGGGAATCTGTGGAAATTGGACAGAGAAAGGGAGGGAGGAGCAGCAGGAGCAAGAGGGGACACTGGAGGGATTGTTCCTCTGAGTGACAGTCCTTTTAGTCTTATCTCCCCTCGTTCCTCTTATAGAAAACCAGACAAGGAAAAAAAAAAAAAATCTCTGTCGCTTTTTTACTCCTGAGTCTCTCCAGTTTCTCTTTCTCGCTCCACCCCCTCTTTCATTCCCCATCCATTCTAGTTTTTATTGTAAACCTTTTCCTCATTACTGCGCTCATGTCTCCTCATTAGACAATAATGGAAATCATCTTTTAGAGTTCTCAATATTTGCCGTAATTACACAGGCAGGTCATGATGGTGCACGCGTGTTTTATTGCTGCAAAATAATGGGTGATGTTGTGAGTTTTTTTTGTATTTTAAAATATAATAGGTAATGAAAGTGGTATATCAAATAATATAGAACTAAACCTAGGCTAAAATCCCTCATTTGTCCCTCATTTGTTTGAAAACAAATACATAAATAAATGCATTCTTCAACAGTATAATTGGGAAATGCTGAATCAGTCTTATATCTTCTTAGAAGATTTTTGTGCCTCCTTGTTTTGATAAAGATCGTCTCATGTTCCACTAATACAGACATGGGAGTGTGGGTGCTGCACGTTTCCCTACTACGTTTTAACATGCATGCTAATCCTGTTGTGCATGTGTGTGTATATGAGAGGGAGGGCATGCCCTCTGAGCTTAGGTGAGGAGGTGGTTTGAATAATCCGCTTTTTGGGCCATAGCTGATTGTTGCAAGCAGAGGCAGACAGGGAGTCTATGGGACTGCAGCTGAGAGTGTGTTCTCACCTCAGCAAACACACACAAACATCAGGCAGAAACAGAAATAATACAGGACATGGGAAATTAGTCACAGCAACTCTTCTTCCTGAGACAATTTGATTACAGTCTGTTTCAGCCTGGTGCTTATATTCTGGCTATGACTAACTATACCTATTGCTCCTTTTAAATCTCTGGTCTCATCTTCCTCAGTAGAGATGAAACAGTCATGATGTTGATTTTAGTTCAGTGCTGCTGTATTTCCCTCTTTTTTTGCTTATGACCTCCGGGTCAACCAAGAGTGGAGGGTCAGCGTCTGAGCTCCTGAATGTTTATAGATGGGAAACAGTGGCTGATGAGCAGAGATAACAGGGCGACAGAGGGAGGAGAATATGGCGGCTGGATTATTGACAAGGCAAAAGGAGGAGGGAGCGAGAGCGGAGTTTAAAACGTGGTTCAAAGCAGAAGAGATTGAAAAGACTAATTAGCAGCCATTTGACTGATAAATGGCTGCAGCATTAATTAACTGTTTAACCAGTGGGGAGGTGGTTCGGCTGCTAACGTGCTCTCATGTATTCATAGCTTGCACCAGACTATTTATGTTTGACAATGTAGTTTATATTTTACAGGTTGCTTTAACCTGTTCTGGTATCCCAGTGTTTCCAGGTTCCCACTCCTCTGACGGAGGTTGCCTTTATTACTGGTTATTTGATGACAGGAGTGGTTTGTTGCCACCAGGCAGCTCTGCAGCACTAATGAGCAGAGACACAGATACCATCACCCTCCCTCCCCCTCCATCCTCTCAAACCTCCCCTACAAATATAATTAGTTGTGATTAAAATGGGGATTGTTTAATTAATACAACCGAAGCTGCTTTCATTAAATGTGTCCATTTCCGTTGCAGCGCCACCCCCCACCCCCCTTGCCCTGTCAGCTGTGGACATCTTTTGCAGTTGTTTCGTTTTGGTCTTAAACCTTTGTAGATGATTCAAGCCTGCTGTTTGTCTAAATGTATGGTTGCAAACTCTGTCACTGCTCCTACAGCACTTGGCATATTGTTATATCCGATAGGTTTGCAGGATTGTGCACAAGTACATTTAAACTGTTTTGAGAATATGTTGGATCAATTTAGCATAAAAGAAGACAGTATTTTTCTCAGATTTGATATAGCAGCAATAAGCCGCTTCATTAAAACCATCTGTCTAATATTGTGTGGACATGGACTCTAGAGGACCTCTGAACATGTCCTGTGTTATCAGGCACAAGACGTTGGTATCAGATCTTTTTAAGTCCCTTAAGTTGCGACGTGGGGGCCTCAATGGATCAAACTCTCTCCAGCACATCCCACTGAGGCTCGATCAGATTGAGATCTTGGGAATTTAGCGGCCAAGTCAACACCTTGAACTCTTTTTCATGTTCCACAAACCATTCCTGCATCTTTGCTGTGTGGCAGCGGCACTACTGCTGAAAAAGATCTCTGGTGTATCTACAACTGTAGTCGGTATGTGAAGTAACAGCTAGGGCCTCGATCATCAAACACTTTCTCTCTCTCTCTTTTACTTGCAGCCTCAAGCCGTCCACATGGCATCAGTATATTATTTGGTGGTTAAAAAAAAAAGAAATACACACAAGGAGAGCAGACGGTATCTTTTTGACATTGGACCACTTGGGATCATCTGTACTTCTCTCTGTTGCAGTTAGTAGTACATTTGTTGGGTTAATGTGTTATAACATTCACCAAGGAGGTTGGCTAATTGCCTCTGTCTGTTTATTTGTTTGTTTGATGGTATTATTGCCCACAAACTAGAACTGGACAGATTTCCACATACCTCAGTGGAAGGATGGAACATGGGCCAAGTTCCAGGAATTTTCCAAGGTTCCAACTTAATTTCCAGACATTCCATCCATGATTCATGGACCTTCATTGAAGGACGTATAGCACATTTCTGTGACTGGGATTTATTTGAATTTTGGTGCAGCTTGATTAAATCTATAGTGACTGTTATTTGTTTTGTTTTCTATACTAAGCCCGATCTTTAATATCATGTTTCAAATTCCATACTGACTTCTCTTCTGCGTGGCCACTTGTCACTTTGAACATATTTTTGTTAAGATAAGTTTCATTTTTATTCTCTCTATTTTATCTATTTTATCTCATTTCTATTCTCTTTTATTTCCTTGCCAATGAAACAAATCATTAGCTGTCTGTCTCATCATGCATAGGTCGAGCAGTACATGCTAATGAAAGACATGCTTTTGAGACCACCCTTGTTCTCCCATTGCATTGTTTGCATAACTGCCTAATTTACACAGTCAAAAAAAGTCATGCAAATGAGATCTGGCATCTCAACAAGGCAACCTATTGATATACTTTTTCCGTACCCTGACACTCCCGCTGTCATCCTCTTGTTTCTCCCACCCTGTCACCTCAGGACAAGGGGAACACTATAGAAAGGCGGAGACTGACGGCCGAAGAATAACAGTCGATCTTTAAAGCTGAGCTCAGCGGAGTCCAAGTCGACCGGGTCAGAGGTCACCTGCAGCGTCACCTTGAAATATATCTGTATTCTCTATACCTGCAAGTGTTGTTATTTAAATCACAAAGCTTTCCGCCTAGCTTTAAGTACAATTGATTTTTAATAATAAGGGTGTTTGTTTATGTTTTATATTACCATACAAAAGGCCGTTTGGTGGTTTGTGGTACAAGAGGAGCAAAAGATGGTGAATAAACAAATAAAAAAACCACATCCATGACTGCGTAGCACATGGGGTACTAGACCTGATCTGTCAGACAGAAACAGAATTTTTGTATTTTGTCGTCACTTAGTCAAACAGTATTTTTAAACCACTGTTTTTTTTTTTTTAGGTCTTGTGTTGGCACAGAAATGCTCCCAGTGATTATGTTGAAACAACACAGTAATGAATTTGAAGGAAAGGCCCGGAGCTGTTCCCTTTCGAGCATTGTGTTACTGCTGAGGAGACTTAAAGCTTCAGGGAGGAGGGTTAAAAGCCGGTGGTCCAGTTCATCAGCTCACATTGGTAGTAGTGGGGTCACGTGATGTGAGGGGGTCATATTAAATCTCACTTCCATTCTGCACAACCTTGTAAAAGATGTCAAAAACATGTCATCTATTCCTGGGACCATGTGCTTGTTATACCATCTCATGAAATGTCTCAAGGGGGGCCTTGGGGAGTCAGTTTGCCTCGCTTGTGACCCAGAGGTGGATGTGATGTTTATTGTATTAGTCACCAAACATGATGGGACTAAACATAGAGACCAGTCCTAACTCACTCCTTATGTGTCACACAGTCTGAACGTCATTGGCTTTTTGAATCCACATGAACCTGAAGTCATTTAGAACAGTCATAAATGTACAATTTTGTGAAAACCTGTCCTGCTTAACCTTCTAAACAGTTATTTACTCAACATTGCAGGATTGTGTGGAACACTAAGTTGTGAACTGTAAACAAAAAACGAGCCCTAAATATAAAAATGTCACATATTTATTTATCTATTTGTAATAATCTCCATTAGGTGAAACGTGTCCTTGATGGACAAGTCATCTGACAATGCCTGGGATCCGAACCTCTGTTATTGTTATGACTGTGGATGTGTCTGTTTAAATGTGTTCAACTGCTATTGCACTCCCATGTGGAGGATTTTCGGGACAAAATAAAAAAACCAAAAGCACATTAAGAAACTCATAATCGCAGTTTGAGGAAACCACTAACGGCTCTTGAACCTTTGGTGAAAACTGTTTACAGATTTAATAATCCGCTAACGTAGCATTTCAAACCCACAAAAGCCTCTAAATAACTTACTTTTTTAAGCAAGCGCGGGGTTATCAGATTAAAGGGATATTTATTGTGCCCTGAGGTCGGCGCTATGTGTTCTGTAATGGGTCAGTGTGTATACAGAGTTAATCCTGGACTGACAGGCGGGGACAATGGCGTTCTGACGGGCCACGGGGCTGTGTGCCTGTGTGGGGGAGGGACCCAAACATGGGTCTGGTTCTGTCTGGGACACGTCTGAAAAGCCCAGCACTGTCAGACTGGCCCAAACATTGGCTGATGGGGCTTTTAGAAGAGCAGAGTGAGTGACGGAGGTTTAGAGGAGATCTGACACTGCAGCCTGTGGTGCTGCTGTTTATGTATGTATGCTGGCCCTCCAAAAACTGTGTTTATGAAAACAGTGGCCCAATGCCCATCAGATATGAGCTGCAGGGCTGGGACAGGGACAGGTCCTCTGAGGGAACTGAAGGGAGAAGGAATAGAGAGACAAAGACGTGGAGAAATGGACAGCAAGACAAAATTAAAACACATTAAAAAAAAGCGGTTCTTTACTTTGTCTCGTCCTGTCTCTTTCCAAATGTCTGAGCTGAACTCCAGCAGAAAGCAGAAAGTACTTTGCCTCTGTCACTAATCCTCTCCTGCCTTTAATTTGATTTCTTCCCTGTCTTACCCCTTTGGTTGTCTTCCTCCTTAATTAGCTCATATCCCTCTGGTTTGCCAGATTGAGGGTGAAGACATGCACACGGCGCAGCCCCAAATCGAATACATAAAGAGCCCTTTAAACCACCAACCACACACACACATATTCTCTTCTTCTTTCAAGGAGCTTCAACTGTTACTAATAGCTGCTGCTTGTTTAAAGTGACTTCATGTTATATCTTCGTTTGCAGTGATTGGTTATTATATAAAAGTGACAGTTATTTAATGCTTTATGGATTCAACATACAAACGCACACAAAACATGATTCATACTTGCTTTGACTGCTGCTGAGGCCTCCATGTTGTGCTCCGTGTTGTTGCTCGCCGTGGTCCGCTCACGCTCTTTTGTTCTAAGTTTATTTCACATGTTCCTGATCGCTGTAACGTTATCACAGAAAAGTGGAGGGAAAACTACTTCTCAAAGTTCATATTTCAAATAATTTTTAATTGTTTTGTGCAGCTTTCATTTATTTTTCTAATAATCCCCAGAGGCAGCTGGAAGACTGTTTACTGTCTTTGATTCGCAGTCCTGTAGCTTTCACTCCAAGCGTTAATTAACCTTCAAATAGAGAAATTAAGCAATGTGCATGTGGTGCACGTCTGACACACACACACACACACACACACACACACACACACTTGCGTACACAGGCTCCCAACAATGTAGCAGTTTTTTTTTTTTCTGTTTTTCATCTGAGATCTACTTCTTGCTTCTCTCACTCTCGTACACACACACCAGACTTAGAACATGCAAGTCGACATTTATTCTCTCTTTCTGCTGCTCGCTTCCTTTTGTGCACCAAAGTCTAACTGAATCTTGGCCCTCGGATTCTTTGAACTTCTGTCAGTGCAGAAATAACATTACAGGTTCAAAGACAACAGATATCTGTTTTCTGCTAAGAACCAGTTAATCTCCCTGCCTTCCACTGCGCTCGTCTCTCTCTCTCTTTCCCTCGCTCTTCCTCTCCTCAGCTCTTTTTCATGCTATATGTCATCTTTGTGTTTTTTTTGTTCGCTTCGTACATAGCTGGTAAGACATTCTATTATTTTGATACAGGCTCTCATTAGCTCTTCGGTTTAATTAAAAGGGCTCATTCATATGAAAATGGGCCGGCTGATAGTGATTTTCCTCCTTAGCAACAATCGCTAACCTTGCACAGCAACTCTTAATTAGAAACCAGCTTGACTGACATATACACACATGCATGCATAAGCATTCTGTGAAGCAGTGTTACACCTGGCATTTGTAACACCAGCAACAGAAGAGAACTGTTAAATTGATTTGGAATAAAAATGTATGTTAAGTTTTATTGCTCTATTAACTTGTTTGAATTTCTAATATTATCACCGGAGGTTATACTCCCTCTGTCCTCTCCGCCACTCCATTTATGTTCCACTCTGGCCTCGTGTCGTCAAAGGTCTGATAGATGGTTTCATGTGGTGTTTACTGTCCCGAGAAGATTCTTCCCATCAGGCCTTTGTCTCCTGCTGGTTTTGTTCAGTCCCGTGCTTCTCTTTTTCACGGCTTCTTCACCGCATATTTATCATCAGGTGTGTGTACATAAGATCACTGAGGGGAGGCACAGAGCGGCGAAGAGTCAACAGCAGAGTGTAGAGCAGTGGAGGGTGAGACAGTGAATGGCAGATGCAGTGACTGATAAGGCACAACAAAAACATCCCCCTTTCTTCTTCTCCATGTGGTGTCATGTCTGTATTTAGCAGCATTACATTACCAGGTTATTAGGTTTTTATATTACAACTCTAGAGGACGTGTCAGTGCTCCTCAGTAGTTTGATCCATGGTCTTAGAAACACAAATTCCACTGATGCAAAAGAAACTGCAGCATTCATTTGTTTTTGCATCTTTTTTTAAAGAGATGACAGAGATTTGTTGTTTAATGAGGTGTAATCAGCCTTTTCCTAATTATCTAAACTCTGCTTTTTCATTTTTGATTATTTATTCATTAATCAATTGTTATTATTAATAATTGAAGCGATAAATAAGTTAACAAACATGCAAAGTAATTTCAAACTTTGCAACTATCTGTCCAAATATTCTGACAAAAATAACAGATTACGTTGGGGATCCAAAAATACAACCTTTACAGAAGCATCCCCTCTTATCTCTTCTTTTTCTATGTGTTCACACACACGTATTGTTTATAATCTCACAGTTAATTTCCCACTGCCACACAACCAAACAAACGGAAAAGTAATCATGAATTCCGTCTGCTGGGGTCCGAGGCTTCACCTGCCCTGCCACCAGCATGTCCGACTGTCTGTCTGCTCTCGGGAGAGGACGGCCAAACTGAGAAATCTGATTAGACATACTGCTGGCTCTTATTCCTGCACAGAGAGCGGGTGGATGGGAAGATTTAATGCAGGGATGGGGGTTGAGGGGTTGTCTTTTTACTGATGTCAGGCCCAAGGCTTAAGGGTAGTGTCCCACGGAAATGAGCCATTAAAATGGAAGATTTATTTATTTTTCTCCTTTTTCCTTTTCCATCTCTGCATTTGGCATGGGGGGCGAAGAAGTCAGGCAGACTGTTTAGGAAATGGGGGGACAGGACGGACAGCCCCCGTGTGTGTGTGTGTGAGTGAGTTAGATTTCATAAATGGAAATGCTGCTTCGATTATTATGACTGCATTATTTAATCAGCGATATCTGGACGGGGGTTATGTGTCTTGAATGCTTCCGATTTGCCCAGACAGTACTACATGCGTGTAACAGGATCTCTTCTTGTCACTGGCCTCCTCTTTTCTGCTTTGGTTTCCCCCTCCAGCACTTTTCTCCGGTTTGCCTCAAAAATAGGTTCCAAACAAACAAGTACAGAGACAAAGACGTGTAGTTACGCGTGACGCTTTGCTTTATCAGCCACGCCGAGGTCATCGGCGTGGCTGAGCAGATCTGTGATTTGAGCTGCGATCCAGACAGCGAGGAGGAGAGTTATCGCTCTGCAATGATGAAAAGAGGAGACAACAGAGAAACCCTGAAACAAACTCTTCTTAATCTTTTGTTAGAATTTGTAACTTGATTGATAATTTTATATTGAGACAATTACTGAGTCAAATTGTACTCGGTGCACACACACCTCCACCAAAACAGTCCCCTTATGAAACCACAACATCTGGATTTTAATCAATATCCAATTTTATTTTTATTTTCACGTGAATCCATCCAGTAGTTTTTGTGTAGTTATCAAAGAAACAAATACAAATGAAAATCTCAATGGCAGAGAGTTTATTTATTTTATTTACTCATTAAACATCTGTAAACTGAAGTCTAAACATAAGTATGGTGATAACTTTTTCATGAATCTTTAATATTTTCTACTTAAAGTATTGAAATGCTTAATACGTGTCACCATAGCAGCCCTCTCATGAAGTCCTTTGTGGTGTCTAATGCTGTAAATTTAAAATAGTTCAGTTTCCAAGTTGACAGCATCCTCCAAACCTCCATATCTGGATCAGATGCATGGACACAACCGTTTATGATAAGTGACTGTGTGCAACATTTCTGTATCTAAAAACACAACAGACATGGTTTTTGTGGCCGTCTGTGTTTTCTGTCAACACCAGCAGTGACACTGAAGCTTGTCCCTCATCCTTCGTGATTCAGCATCAACACAATAATACTTAGCCCTGCCGTGCTGTGTGTTTTGATTATGCAGTGTGTGTTTTTGAAGCCGTAACCATAATGGCGGTTGTCTGGTTCTCCTGGTTCAGTCTCTTTGTTTGTTAATTTTCTTCATCGCAGTGTTTGTTTGAGTGTGTGGTTGATCTGATGCCTCAGTGAACTGATTTCATCATTTCATATGGAGAGGATTAGCTGACTGAAAACACATATTGGTTCACTTATCGATTTTGTTCCCAACTTTAATCATTTTCAATTTTTTTCTATTCCTCTCACCTTCCTGACTGTTATTATCTACATTTTATTATTTCAGCAATTGTTCATTTCAAACTTTATACCACTTCATCTTTCTCGCCCCTTACTCCCTTCGCTCTTGTTCAGTCTTGGACTGCGTTAGTGATGTCATCAGCTGGTGCTCAGTTCATTTAATGTGGATGGCCCCCGCCACAGAGTGAGTTTTAACATGTGGGGCTCTTCCCTATGAATATGAATGAAACACGGCAGTGTGCAATTTCAACAATTGGAATATGATTTTAAAAAATTAAAGCAATTCCACCGCTTGTGAAAACACTGCAGGCGAGGCCTGAATCAGCGTGAGCACAAATGACTGTACACATTACAAGTTCGTATATGCTCATAATTGCTAAAACAGGAGGAACGGACACATGTAGGCATTTACAATCAGGCTTTCTTGCTTTGATCCGCCGGCCCAGGCCTCCAGGCTTTGGAAACATTCAGTATCAGTATCTCACTCTCGGCTCAGGCCATGTGGTTGGTTTAAGTGTAATATTAAGGCTCAATGACTCAACTCCCACCTGGAGAAGCAGGTTTTTGGACGGCCTTTATTAAGCCTGCTGCAGAGATAAGGCGGCCATTAGCCTGGCATGATCGTTTCATGGCTACTGCAACAATAAGAGTGACAGCGCGTTAACGCTCACTGTGCCCAGTGAGACGCACCGCTCTTTCTTTTTTAGGCATGTCTGGAGGGATGTGGTGGAGGGTATTGTGTGTGTGGGTCAGAGGCCGGTTTAAATAAGCAATAAGTGTTAAATCTGCCTGACAACTTCAGTATCCATTACTGCAAAGAGCATGCCGGGGAGGAGACGGAGATGAAAAAGCGGCATTGAAACTGGTAGACGGAGGAGATGAGATCAATAGAAGCAGAATGGAGGATTGATTCAGGCTCTTAGATCTTTCAGATTAGTGGCTCGATTGGAGACAAATATGGAGCCTTATTCATGTGACCTTAGCAGTGACAGCCTGAACTAAGTGGTCAAAGAGTAATTACATTCAAGCCCCAATATCCCACTGATGCTGTAGATTTGGAGATGACTGGTGCTCTGGATTTTCTCAAATCTTACTGGACAAAAAAAAAAAAATGTTTGAATGGCCCACTTTATGACGGGACTGGTTCACTCCCCCGCTAATGTTGCCTGGCACTGCTGATTTAACTCAGTGGCCAAGTTTGTCCTTTCATTAGTCAGTGAGATGACACGCTGCATACATCCCCTTTGACTTTATCTCAGATTGTACTGTGGAGATACTCGGAGGGGATTTTTGTGTTTCATGCAGACCTGAGGTGTTCGACGCTGTAGCGGACTTGTTGCAGTTAAAAATTAAATTTCAGGATCTATCAATTAAATTGCACATACTTCCTGTAGTTTTTAACAAAAGCATCTAAGCCTCAAGGGGGCTTCAGTGATAGGCGACTGTTGCAAGGAGACACACGGTCATCCTTCACCATTATGTTCACTGGAGCAGGCCACAGCCTTGTAAAGTCAGCAGTACTTGATTTGTTTTTCTCCACTCCATACAGTTTTGGCCATTTAGGACAACCCACCGTACCCTACATCGTCCAGAAGGGAATCAGAAACTAGTGAGCCGAGTGTGACAACATGACTGCTCCACAAAAAAAAAACTAAATCATCCCACAGTGGATACAAACTTCATCATAAATCCCATCTCCTTAGTTAGTGGATTGGACATGGACCAGACCAAAAACTAAAAAGCCAATTCCTACATTACAGGATCAACAGTGCAGTATTTGTTTTGAATGTGAGTCTGGCTGCTGTTTTTCTCCAGTTACAGCTTGTGTCTTGTGTAATTAATGTAGCTGACGGGTTGGTTGTGATTGGCAGGTGAAGCCCCTGTTGCCCACACTGATACGACTGTGAGAGATACGACAATAACAACACTTACAGCTAGAATTAGCACGAGGAACCCACGTAAATGAGCATAGCCATCCGCGCACGAGTATTGTGCGCGGATGGCTATTTTAAATTAGATGAATAAATTTGGAAGCTTAATTATTTTTGGTGCTTAGAGCTATTAGTCTCCTCTGTGGAGAAGTGAGGGGTGGGATGAGAGAAAAGGATATATGATCCCCAGAAGACAAATGCAGATGTTGTTGCTGAAAATCTCTTTTCTTTCACTTCACTTCTCTCTTCTTCCTTGCCTGATAGGAATAACTTTATTCCTCTCTCCCATCCTTAGATAACAAACAAAATAAACTCAATTAACCTAAATTCTGCCGCTTAATTCTCTGTGTCTAGAAGACCCCATCCAGCACACGCAGACATGTGGAACCTTCTCAGAGTGTGGTTTTAGAACGGTGTCACTAAGCAGGCATTACCGTGTTTGGAATCTTTATTAACCAAAGTCTGACAGTTTCTTCACTTTCAGCCCCACACATGGTGTTTTTGGCCAAGTGTAATTCAATCAATTCACACCAGTTCTCGCCTCCTCCCCTCTTTTCCTGCTGAACTTGCCAGGTCATGTTCTGTGGCTCATGTGTGTGATTGAGGCCTCCCTCTCGTGTCTGGGAGAGAGGGGAGGTGGACTCCGCAGGGAGAGACGGCCCAGTCGCATCGGGACTGAACTTCCCTGTATTAGGAAACAATTACAACCCCCCCCCTTCACCCTCCTCTTCCTCCTTCATCTCCCTACCACTATTCCTCTCTCTCTCTCTCTCTCTCTCTCTCTCTCTCTCTCTCTCTCTCTCTCTCTCTCTCTCTCTCTCTCTCTGTCTTTCTGGCTTTAACACTCTGTCTCTTCCATCCCAGTCCTGGGGCACTATATAGCCCTTTATTTATTTATGTATCAAGAGACGGAAATGGATTCCCACCCAGGGAAGAGGGGTGAGAGGGAGGTGAATCGTGTGTATGTATGTGTGTGTACATCGGTGTGTGTTTGTGTGGTTGCACAGCCAGGAATACTGTATATACAGTATGTATTGTGATGTATGAGGTGAGATGCTTTCTTTCAAAGTATCCTGTAACGTCTTTTGAACAGTAGTAGCACTACATCTCTGTTTTGTTTATATCAGGCTTGTGCATGGACCATGTGATGCACTGTCCTGTCACAACATAAAAAACATAGTAACGTGCAAACAAAGTCAGAGGTGAATAATAATCACAGATTCAAATATCCAACATGAAAGGGGGCTTATAAAAGTTTTTAATCAAAAATAGGAGGAATATTTTCTTTGCTGTATTAGCCACGTTGTTCTCTTCCACAGGAAGAGAGCCTTGTTTTGTTTTTTTCCCCCTTTTTTCTTATAAAAATGTATACTTCCAAACAGACGTGTTCCATTTTCTGCCTTAATAACTTCTTTGTTTGTGAATTCTCCAACTTGAAGGGTGGAAAAAATTAGTTTTGTTTTGTTTCTCATTCTGATTTCATTTAGAATCTGCTTTTGCATCATCCACTTTTCACAGATCTCAGTTTTGTATTTTAAAGCAAGCCAGATGCTTCTCCTCATGCTGCAAAGTTTTCTTTCGACAAGGGTGACTTACTGTGCAGTACACGCCTGCATGAAAGCCCTGTGCCAAACGTCTCAGCCACAAAAAATGCAGAAAAAAATCAACTAAAATGGAAGGGACAAAAAAAAACACACCCAGAAAAGTGAAGCTGGCTTACCATTAGATGAGAAGTTCTGATTGTGTCGTGCACTTCCCTGCTCCTTCCTGTACTTGACCTTCACCTGACCCGTGGGATGGAGTCAAAGTCCTCTGCTCTGCCGCCTTGGGCTTGAGGTGGAGGAAGACAGGGTGAGCCGAGGTTCAGAGTGCCAGCTTTGTGCTCGCCCCAGAGTACGCGTTATCGCCTCCATCAACACTACACGCTGTTGTAATTGCAGCCTGTGATCTCTGGCCGAGCTTTCATTTTCCTCAGAGGAGAGTTTTGAAGGTCTTTCAAGTGTTCTCCTCCACCCTGTTGTCGCTCTTCAGCCCAGTCTCTACAGATATACTGCACTTAGCAAGAAAGACAGATTACTGAGTATTGCCATGTGTGTGTTTGAACTACGTGTGTTGTGCACACACAGCAGGTAACCAGTTCATTACCCCACTCATCATTTTTGTATTCAGTTGACCAAAAAAGTTCTTGATTATATAAAACTTTCCCCAAAGAAATAATGCTTCTCTGCCAGTTTGCTCCAGCATCAGGCAGTGGAATACAAACTGTATTTTGCAAAGTCATGTTTTAAGTGTGAGCTTGTTTTGTGGCTACTTTTTTCACATAAAAAATTTATTTAATACCTGAATATCAATATTCTTTCTCACCAGACTCACATCTGTTTGGTGTTACAGCCATCAAGACTTTACACGGTAGGACCTTCTACCTTTAATCAGATTTAAAGATGAAAAACAAGTCATTTGGGATAACACAGGCCAAGTGATTCTTTTCATAACAACATTTTATTTGTGCAGCAAGACTGAACTTAAAAAAAAAAATTTGAAAGGCAATAGAATTTATGATAGTCGGGCATGTTTTGGTGTTCAGAAAATACTTTAAAGAGCAAACCTACACAGATTAAAAACAACAAAAAAAGGGTAATATTCATAATGAAAATAGAATACACTAAGAGTGCTACTCTTGGTTGCTATAAAACTGGAATTAAAAAGAGTGTGACTTTAGGCCATAAATGTACCTTACTTGTTAAGTACACGAGGAAACACGGAAAAAGTGGCACTCAGACTGCTGGCTCCCTGTAATTCAAAATAATAATGCGAAAACTTTAGATATAAAGATACATGCCCATTATCATTAGAATTATGCACCTTTTGCAAATGCTATATGTGTGTTTTCAAGTTGTAGAGATATTTTTTTTAGGTTAGGTGTGTGTGTGAGTTTTGCATGTGGTTTGCGTGGCTCTGAGACCACAGCTCATCACCTGCAGGGCCCGCTCTGCTTGTCTTATCTCTTTGTACCTCTCTGATAGGTCTTTATCAGCCCTCTGAGCTCTGATTGGCTTTTATCTCCAAACCAGGATGCGATTGTGAGGTCATAACGCTAACTGCAATATCCCATAAATAATGGACTGAAACCAGAGTTCAGCTCCAACGTGCTGATAATACTCAGCATTATATCCCTGCACTCTAAATACAATTGCAGTCCTGCCACGTTTTTCATGCGTAACTTCAACAGTAACATGTGGACACTGCAGCTTATAAATATGGCTTTTATTGTGAAAATACTTGTGTTGTCTTTGCCCACTTTTTTGTGTAAAATTCAAAATTATTTTTCTCTAAAAAAATGTTTGAATTAACATTATTTTTTAATTCATTCCCTTGTTAAGTTTTCCATAAATCTAAATACAGTTTCTTCTTTGTCAATATTACCTCCTTTTGTCTTTAAGTTATTTCTTTACTGTGCTATGTTCCTCTAGGGGGTAGAAGTCATTAACACTGGTTAGCCCAGTGTGTGTGTGTGTGCGTGTGCGTGAGTGCGTGCGACCGTGCGTGCTGCAGTAACAGCGCTGTTTTACGGTACACGCTCTTGCCTTGTTATATAGCGGAGGACTTGAGCCTGAACCGTGTGACGAATTCTTTAAAATACACAGGAGGTTTGCCACAGTGGAAAATTTCCATTGCCCTGAACTCGACTATTCTCTCCCTCTATAACCAGCTCAGACCTTTAGTTTAATGGTGTATATCAAACACATCCAGATCTCAATTATCATTCTTAATGAGGGAACGACTCTAGAGGAATCCCCTTTCCATCTGCAACCTTCAAAGGTCCTTAAAAGAACATCTGAGGGTCTTTATCGGACAAAGTTTCTTCTTCATTTGAATAATTCTCTAAATCGGCCAGGGGGAGATGAGAGTGCAGAGTGAGGTCCTAAAGTCCTGGAACTGAAATGAGATCTGGCTATCGCAGGGAGGGAGACGCCGTAGCTCAACCCATGATATGCGTTCAAGTTTTTGGGATCTGTATCGTTCTCACCCCTCTTTTTTACACTCCCTTTTCTCCTGTTCTTTCCACTTTATGTTTCACTGGTGTTAGCGCTTTAGCCTACACAAGGGCACAGCTGCATGTGCACCCTCACAGACACATCAATGTTGCACTTGCCCAGAGGTAAAAGGAGGGTCAGGAGGTGTCGTAGGAGAAGAGAAAATGTCTGAGATGTGTTCAGGAGGCCTGTATCTCATTACATAGGAGTGTGATAGCTATCAGAGTCAGAATAATATTTAGCACATGCTGCCTGCTAATGAAGCGGTAATGTCTGCAGACTGGAAATGAGAACCAGAGCTGTCTCTCTCTTTTCATTTCATCCCCTCCTCTTCATGCCCGGGCCTTCACTACCTGGCTCGTGTTGAATAATTCACCATCAAATAACCGAATGCTACCTGGTATTTATGCCTCTCTGTTAAAGTCGTTGACTTTATGTCATAATAAATATATTGTGTTAAAAACAATTGATCTATTTCAGAACAAAAGCTTGAAGTTGTATTTTTAGACAATGTGCTTTACCTTTCGGTTGTTTTTTCACTTTGAAGTCAAATGAGCAGAAAAATGACCCACAAAATACAAAATATATATAAAAAAAAAAAAAAGAATTATTTCTAGATAGCTATGGATCCTGTGAGGCAGTTAGTAGATATTTGCTGAGATATCAGTAACATAGTGCATTGTTGATATTTTAAAAAAATGTCATGATGAAATTGTAAAACATCATTAATCACTCAAATAACTACAGACGCATAATCACAAACACGCACACAAACTGAAATAAAACCGTCTCTCACTACTGTTAAACTGGCTTTTAAGACTCATGAGACATGAGACCACACTCGCAGCTCTGATTATAGTCAAAACATAAATCAGGTTTAATAGTTCCGCAGTAAAACACTCTGTACTGATCATCCGCTGCAGACTTGATTTGTTTTATGTCTTTTGGAAGATTTTTTTTCCTGATAATTACTTCTTACAAAATGCAACTTAAAAAAAACAACATCCTAATTAAATGTGCCAATAAAAATGTGCACCTCAGAATCTTAGTCCCACTCTTGTTCACACACACACAAACATAAAATGTTTAGGGTTTTCAATCGCCAAAGGGCAAATGCAAATCATCTGAAAGTTTAACCAGAGGAGAAAGCAGATCTCAACTCGGCTTATTTGGTTAATGCCATTAAGTCTGTCTGTGTCATTCACCCCCCACACAACACATCTATTCTCTCCGCTCCCTTTTACACACGTGCACACACAAAAACACCTGCACAAAAGAAAAAGTGATTGTTTCAACTTTCGCCCGTGCCCCCTCTTTTCTCTCGCCCCAGCCCTCTTCCTTGTCGAAAAGATTTACATGCTCTTTTTTTGGTCTGGCTCTTCTATGCAGGGACCGTCCCTCCTCTGTAGACACCCCCCCGCCACCGCCCCACGCTCCACACAGTCACTGCACAAACACAGCTGACAGGAGGTGGAGGCGCTGCCATGACACAGTCGCGTGCCGTCCAACAAATCCCTCTCAATCTGCCAGGCAGCAGGCCTCGAGTGCAGGGCTTGTGTGCGTCTTTGAAACTGTCCTCAGCTTTGGGGTTTGTGTATCTGATGGTCAGGATTTCTGTTTGTCTGTTTTTTCCATTCATATCCTCTTTAATAATTATTTATGATTATTTGAAGGCTGTTAGTCCTCTGGGCTGCGGAAGGGAAAAACAGCACCACTGTATTATGATCCACTTACAGAGTTGTTCAGTGTAATGGTCATCAGATGTAAGTTTGTTGCTAATACAACTTCCAACCTATCAAATGTGTTGCTTTTCAATAATCAATGACCAGATATGTTAATTTTGTTGAGTCAGATGATCAGCAGCTTGATGAAGATTCAGTTTCTTTGCCCTGTGGATATCTATTCCAGCCATCCAATAGTTTTAAAGATTTTTTTTTTCAGGTGCAGTCCTGCTAGTGGTTCAGGGTTCGTCCACAAATGCATGAAATGTTGTGTAAATTTGCGCTGCAGTTGTTGAATCATTGTTCATCATCTCACTAGCTCATGGATATGGATGGTAATGTCTGGCCGGCGCGTCATTGTGCTTCAGTGTCTCATCTCTATTCAGAAAGTATTAATTTTTTACAACAGGTCTTTTCATGTTTGATGTTTGCCCCTTCCCACTGTGTGAAGAGGTTGCTGTTTGTCGTGTCTGTTGTTAGGACGCTGACAGACTATTGTCATGCTAATTAGACCGCTGGTGGTCTGCTGTCTATGACGAGATTCAGACTCTCAACAGAGATCGCTGGTGAAATATCTGAAAATATTCAGACATCATCAAATAAGTGATTACGTGCCCGTTGTTGCTGGTTGTTGGATGTTGGCATCTGTTAATATTGTGTTGGTCTCTTCTTCATACATTGTGTCTGAGACACTGAAGTGATGCAGTCAGTGATGGATGAACATGCTTTGCTGTGTGGCATTTTAACCAGGTCCTTACAAAGCAACTCTGCAGCTGCCTCTCGCTGCATGGCACTGCGGGTTAAACACACACGCACTTGCACACGTACACACACACACACACACAGAGATGAACACTGCAGCCCTCCAGCTCTCCTGAGTCCAGGAGGCAGTAAAGTGGTTATCTCTCTCTTTCAGATCCTAATCTGACAGCAGCTCCTGCCTGTTGCCAGGTTACCCCTGGGGCGTCAATCTCCATTTAAATCCTCGCTCTGTCCCGCCCACCCATCAACACCAGTCCTGTGCACCCACCATCACCACCCTCCGCTGCCGTCCTCCACTCCCCTCTTCTCCCCCCCCACAGCCTGAGGCTGCCCACCGCTCCCCACCCCAGTCTGACAGTGGCATCAGGCTGAGTTTATACAGGGCAGCAGGTGACACATAGATGCTTTGGAGTCAGCTGCTGCTCAGGAAAAGAACGTGTGTTGTTATGACGTAAGTGTGCGTGGTGGAGTTTGTGCCTATTTTGCGCTGCTACATTTTTTTGACGGTGGTTCGCACATTTTGTGCAGCCTGGTCACGCCGAGCAGGGGGGATTTGAGCTGAGTGGCTGTGTTTGAGAGTGGGCCTCCAAGCTTCAGTAGGATCTGGGGAGAGTCTGTTTGGTCTCTTCTGCTCACACAGAAGAATGGAAATGATGGAGAGATGGAGCGATAGGGAGACGTACGCTGAGAGAACGCTCATCCACTTCTTCTTCTCTCTCTCTCTCCTCCACTGGCTTATGAATGGAGGTCTATTGTGTGTGTGTTAGACACAACGTCTGCCACCTCGCCCTATGACCTCACTGCACAGGTCATAGGGTGAGCTGGGTGGTAGAGAGAGAGAGAGAGAGAGAGAGAGAGAGAGAGAGAGAGAGAGAGAGAGAGAGAGAGAGAGAGAGAGAGAGAGAGAGAGAGAGAGGAAGAGGGAGCGCAACAGAAAGACGAGCCCACTGTTGCAAGCTGCAAGTTGTTTGATAGTGGTGACGAGTTTGTTACTTACTGCACATTCAGAACCTCCACCGATACACTGCCTCTCCACAGGCCTCAGGATCATCAGCCAATCAGGAGACAGCGAGCTCAGGAGGAGGCCTCTTAAGGAAGCCAGAGCTAATGATGCCTGTGTCAGTGAGAGGCTCAGTTGAAGGGGCTACATGACAGGCAGACCCAAAGACGAATGAAATACTTCATCATACAAACCTATGCTGGTGGAGTCACACGAAAAGCAGGACTGAGGACCAGTTTTAGCCTTTAAGGACATTTTGGTCAAAGTGAGGACATTAGGGTTAGAATTAGGCAATTAGTCTGGATGGTTAGGGTAAGGGGCTGGGGAATGCATTATTTGTGTGTGTGTGTGTGAGAGAGAGAGAGAGGCCCTCTCATCTATGTGTGTGTGCCTGCAGTTGGCTCAGTCCTGGTCAGTGTGTCAGTCTGGCTGTCGTGTGTGAGGGGGCACGCTCGGTGCATCTGAAACCTCCGGGCTGGCGGCCGGCGGGCATGGCTCAGCCACGGCGCTCCACCTGACTGATTGATGCAGGGCCTGTTTGAAGTGCAGTCGGGGAGAATGAGCTCCATTCATGTGCGGCTGCACCCTCCACGTTCTCGGCCCCACCTCTCAACTGCTGCGCCTCCACTCTGTTAACAGCTGAAATGCTACACGGCTCAGAGCTCACAGTGGTATGAGACTGAGGTGGGCAGACAGCCCCAGGATATTCAGCGTCTGAGTGGACGTGCAGCCTGTTGTGTTTTAGTTTCCTTCTCTTCTGAATTGAATTTGCTTTGAATCCCTAATCAGTGGATCAATCATCCCAGGAATAAGGAACTGGGTTAGAGCTCCAACTTTATTTTTGATTAACTGATTATTGTGGTAATTCATCTGTCGATGATTTGATTTTGAAAACAAAAGTGCCATGGCAGGTAAAACAAATTGAATCTAAAAAGAGCTTTCTTCTAAAACCAAACATAAAATATAACACTATACACAACTATTTTCCCCCATTTCCAGTCTTTCTGCGAAGCTAAGCTAACTGCCAGCTTACTTGGCACTTTGCTCAATAATAAAAACATAAAGAAGACCCTTGAAACCCTTGAAACAAGAAATTGAATTAAAAACAATTGATGACGTGTGTGTGTGTGTATGTGCTTGTGCTAACCTGACCATGCATTCGTCTGGTCCAAAGCGTGCTCCTCTTGCATCTTCTTGTATCAATGAGTATGGGTTCCTTGCAGTTTCTATCAGAGCGATCTGATGTTGACAGGCAGAGCCAAGGTCAGTTCCTGGCCCTCTCACCACGCTTTGTCCATCAGATCCCAGGAATGTGCAGGAATGTGAGACAGGTGGAGAGGTCCCCTTCCGAGACAGACGCTCAGACGCAGCCCCAAATGCCCCCTCTGTCCCCTCAGCCAGTCTCCACTTAACACTGCTTGGTCCTTCGCCTGCACGTTTCCTCGTGCTCTATGTCTGAATGAAGAATGTCAGGAAACCGCTCGAGCGTTTTCTCCCTACAAATGGTGAGCAGAAGAGAAAGGGAGGCAGACAAACTGGACGGGAAAGGGTGATTTAAGATGAGAACAAGAGTCCAGGCATTTCCTTTTATTTGTCTTTCTCTCTGCAATTTTCTTCCTCTGTCTGATTGTTTGGATTTTGTCACCATTTTCGTCACATTCTGAGAGAGAGAGAGAGAGATTACCATTTTCTGCCGATGGACCTCAAGGACGTTTAATGAAGGGAGCTCCTTGTCCCTTGCCCTGGTTCATCCAACAAGTTTAGACTCCAGGTTAAGTTGGAGAAATAACCTTTCTCAAGTGGCGCTCAATAAAAAAAAGAAAAAGACTCTTCTACTGTCAGCTTCCCTCATCCCCCCTTCCACTCTCTTCCCCTCTCTCAGATTGTTATCGTCAGTGAGATTATTGCTTCCTGTGGAGACCTGTAGCTGCCTCTGCTCTCAGCTTTATGTTCCCCATCTTCCTGAATATAATATTGGACCAAATTATTACAGTCTGCACCCAGTAAACCCAAGAAAAGATCCAGGTTATATGTTAAAAACAAATAATAGATACTTCTGAAGATGAATCAAGTTGGTGTGTAAATCTTAAACTGAACTATGATGATGTTCAGTTACTGTAGGAAGAATTCTGCTTCATTTTCTGAAAATCTAGTTTTTTTTAATCTTTATTAAATAATCCATATTTGGTGCAACATTATGATGTGTATCTCATCTTAATTTCCCCTGATGCTTTATGTCCACAGACTTCTGCTATACATTCAACTACGTTCTCCAGCAGTCGGACACACAACAGCGTTGGTGGCAGTTATATTCACATTATTCAAATATCCCATATCTACACCCTCCTCTCCTTCCTCCCTGACTACAATGCACCAGACATCAGCCTCCTAGTCCCCATTACTGCATCACTTCGGGGGTAATCCGAGCCACTCTCGCCCCTCCGACACCCACTACGACACGCTGTCCTGCAAGACTTCTGTGTCCTCTGATTAGATTTGACTCCTCAAATCAAATCTCCCTCTGAAACAAACACCCTGCTTATGCACATGAGCATACACAGAAACACACGCATGCTTGACACTGAAACCATACTTAGTTCATTGTTTACCCCGCAACTCCTATTCTCAGTAAAAGCTGCTAATAGGAGCAAATTACTGCCAACAACTTGAAAATATCAAGTGCCTGACTGCTCAGCTGTAATGGAGTTAACTGTTGACCAATCCAATTACAGGCCTGCGAGGGGCTCAGTGGAGCCTGGGGATGGACGGATGGGAGATGGAGAGAGGGGCGTGTTGGCCTCAGGGGGACTGGGGGAGTGGAGGGTACCTGGCTCCTGGGCCGCTAACTGTAGCTGTTTTGTCTGTAATTGGATTTGGAGTGGACTATGGGGTAGAGTTGCCCCTGCCATTCAGACCTGAGCAGGACATGCGATGTGATCAGTTGTTATGAGCAAACATTAAACGGCTCCGGGTCGAGCGGTGCCTCAGAAGCAGTGGCTACAGTTTAACCTGCAAGAACATCAAATCTACTTGAGCGCCACTGTGCCATATTCTCACTGAGGGACGAGGAGAGGTTTTGATTGAAGGTTTTATTGAGCACTCCTGAGGTTAAGGACACGTAACACCCCTTTGAGTCACAGCCGTTTTAGTGGTTTGTTTGTTTTTGCTCTGCTCTGTGAGGGACATTAGGCCGGCGGTGACCCCGGAGGTCAGCGAGGAACATGGCTCTCGGCTTGCCGGGTCACATTTGTTTGACGTCTGGAAATGTTGGAGCAGTAACTCAAACCAGGTCCGTTAATCAAAGCTAATGCAAGTTTGATGCCGTTGTATTTCTCCCTCTATCTCCACTTCATTTATCTTCCATTACCTCTTGCCTGGCTTCCTCAATCCACGTCCCTGTCCTCCCTTTTCAACCTCCCACGGCCCCCTTCTGTCTCCCTGCTGTGCTCTGTTCAACTGGCTCCATTACTGGGGACCCCCCCCCACCCTCCAACTCTCCAAACCGCTCCCCTCAGGCATCCCAAACCTCATTTACACAGATATGTTTAGCCAGCACAGGAAGCAACCCATGCCCTTAACAAAATTACAGTCCAGCCAGCGAATGAGCCGCGGGGCTGGTCTGCAGGGACCAATCATAGAGGGTCTAGGCTCTACCACTTCCTTGTTTAAAAGGAATAGTAGTTCCAAAATGCAAATTTTTTGAGCCCCCCCTTTCTGTGAGACGACTTTAACCCCGACCAAGCGCTCACCTCTCACCATGTGAACTAATGCACTCCATTACAGCTTTAATATGGGCTTCATGAGAAGTTTTGAGCGATTTGAATGATAAGGACGGTAATGATGGTGATGTAAATGCACTGAGTGCTGCGTTAACAGACCCAGGGTGCACAGCCCTGCTCTGATCACTATCTCCGCGGCGCCTCAGTAATTTGGCTCTGAAGTTGGCTCTATTAATGGGACTCTGCTTTTACTTTTTCCCTCTCGTATCCTTTAATGCTCCCCATCCCTGCATTCCTTTTGGAGGCTCTTGTTCCTCCAGTCTCTAAGAGATCACACGCCGTTTATATTAAGGCTGATAGGATCATAACAAATACATCAGGAATATTTCATACATTTCTAGATATTAAAAAAAAGTTTATTCAAGTGCATGAAGTACATCTATTTTACATGGACGCCTCGCCAAAACAACCTTGACTTGAAACCAGTGGTAGAGCTAGGATTTTTTAAAGACTGGGGCCATAAAGGGTCCACAATTTACACAGAGAGAGGCCAATTTTTATTTTATTTATTTTTTTTTTATTTTATATGTGCAAATTTCCTTCATCTATAGCTTTGAGCAAAGTCTTAACATCATTCAATAAAGTTTGAAAATTGTACCTTGTTTAAGGACACTGTGAACTTATTATAAATAATAATACAAAATCTTACCTAATTGTCATATATGTGCATATTGGCAAAAAGTTGTTTTTTTTTTTTTTTTTTAAAGAAAGGACAAAGACACATTCCAGCCCAATAATATTCTCTGTGGGAGGCGAGTGTCGCTCCTTTGATTCCTGTTTAATATTCCAGTGTTGTCTGTGGTCTCGGAGGAACTGTGAGGCCACTTAAACAACCTCCCCATCCCTCTCCTCCCCCTTAAAATCGGTTTCTGTATGCATCAGGGACTCTGGAGGGTAGCCATGTGAGATATCTCTCCCTCTCCCTCATTCCAATCACCTCTCCCTCCATGGCCTCCGCTCAGGTAATTAACTTCTCCCTCCCATCTCGATCCCCCTCCACGCCCAGCTCCTCACTCTCTCTGCTCCTTATCTGGGCTCCTTTCAGATTGTTTAAACTATCGGCCCTCTTCCTCCTCACCCTCCTCCCCTCCTCCTAGCATAATTCCTGCGGCTGAGGGTTGGTAGGTAGAAACTAATCCACCCCTCCACCTGCTGCCACCTCTCCTCTCCTCTCACGTCCTCTCACTCCACACACCCGCTCACCGCCTCTCTCTCCTCAGCTGAATCTCTCTCACACTACCGGTTTTGTCCTCCTGTTAAAAGAAAAAGAAAAAGAATTGAGGCTTTTCAACGATTCATCTTCCTCACCTTGAGTTTGAATGGAGATTCAAGAGCAAGAGATTGGATTAATTAGACATGTTATCCTGATCAGTGAAAGAGAGACTTGATCCCTGTTCACTATATCCTGATTAGGACTAACACACACACTCACACACCCTTGCTCGCTCATACACACACACACACACACACACACACACACACACACATACACTGAGTAGGTGAGCTGAGGCTAAATCTGTGACTTTTTGGACTGCTGGGGATTAAAGGGAGATTGTAATTGCTTTTTCTCCTCTCCCAGTTCATTTGTATTGACAACTTGTTATAGCAAGGTTGCGGCTCTGTGAATGGAGTCGCCAAAGACGGAGCAGACGGAGCTTTCATCTCTCCTCTACTGGGGCGTCTTATAGGCACTAATGCCAATTTATGATCTGATTTTGGTAATGTGCAGGCAGCGGGCTGGAGAGAACGGAGAATACAAAGAAAGGCGCGATCTTTGCCAGATAATCACTGTCATAATTACCATAGCGTGATAATGGAGAGAGAACTCTGATTGAATGTAAGAAGAATTAGGTAGCAGGACATGTACGCTGCCCTCTTCCTTATTTCTCCTCTTTCTCTCTTTCTTCCCTCTCAGTATTTATATCCCTCTCTAATAGCCTGTGACTCGTAGTGTGTGGTACCTCTTGCTGAGTTAAAGGTCAAGTGTTAAGTGTTGTGTGTGCGCAGAGGATTTGTTCCAGATCGTGTGTGGTTAACCGAGACGAGGTGAAGTGCAGCGTTCAAAAAAAGAGCTCAGCTCATGAATGATCCAGGTGTAGGGGGAAGTTTGAGCTTCAAACTGGCCTGTTTAAAAAAATACTTTAATAATACATTCAGGTTAAACTTATGACTAATTAAACACATCAAAAACATAAAGTAGATACATAAGAATGAGTCTAGTCTTGTACATTGTTTTCTTTTTACTTTTAAGAGGCTGCAAAAGTGAAGGACAAAACAAATAGTAATCATAAATTAACTATGAATCAATAATTCAACTTTTAACTGACTTTTTTTTATTTCACCAAGAATCTAAAATACAGATAATTGACCAAAATAAAACAGTTTACAGCGTGAAGTCTGCTGTGCTGCGTCTCAGGTGGCTGCTCATGAGGAGGGGACCTCAGACCTTTTCCATCAGCATTTTATTTTAAGATGCTCCACTGCTTTTATTTTAAGAAGTTCCACTCTCCACACCTCTCCACAAACAATCACAAAAAAACAGAGCCAGTTTCAAATTATTATTTTTTATTTAATCATTATTATTTCTCTCACTAAATCTTGTCGTCATGGCTCCGCACATTAAAGACGGTATGCATTTCTGAAGTGAGGCCTCTGTCCCTTCTGCTGGCTGGATCATGTTGCCGGGACAAAGCCACGCTCTTCCCTCCTCCTTTTGCACCTCTGTGCATAGTCAGGGACAAAGACCTGATTCACACACTCGTCCCTCTCTTGGAGTATTTACTGTTTACCACTCTACACCCTGCAGCTCGGCTGCGCCCGGCCTCCGACTCAGGCGTACAACATCATGTGGTGTTGCAGTCAAAGCTGGAGGGAGACCAGATGCTGTGCTGGTCTCAGTGGGGGAGCAGGACGGATGGAGTAACAGAATGACTCAGATAAAAGGAGAAATGGAGACATAGAGGGGCAGAAGGAGAAAGGAAAGCAGAAGCTTACTCAAAGAAGGAGAGTGCTTATCTCAAATAGAATGAAGGTTAGAGTGGGGAAAGGGGAGAGAGGATAGGAGGGAGGGTGGTTTAGTGTTTGGAGCTGGTTGGTCGACACAGGGGAGATGAGGCCTGCAGCTCCATATAAGACCAGGATCTCTGCTGATGACTGATCTCCCTGTGTAGTGAAATATAACTCTCATCTGTTCCCATCTCCTTTCTTCTCTTCTACCATCTCTTCATCTCATCCCTGAGAGGTTAGGTGTTCTTAGAGCAGTGCACAGTGCATAAGATCTTGTTTTGACTAGTGGCGCTATGCAGTTTGTTTGGCTCTTACCTCTGCAAAGGTTTTTTTTGTTAGCAGGATTAGGCAAATATTACAGCTCAATTTCACGTTTCCATGAAAGTTTGTAGAGCGTCACGATATAACCCATGCAGAAAACCGCCAAAACTTGTGAGGGGGTTGGGTCCGGGATCTGACCGATCCAATAACACTTTCCTGCCAACAGGCCTTTTTTGGGTAAGAATCTCATAATCAAAGGTCGCTGACTTACATTTAGTTATTTCACTTTCAGGATGCTGGTAGCATTCTCTTCGTGTCCCAGACTCACGGGGTTCGTTCTATTGATAGAACTTAAACAACATCCAACATACGAAGTACGAAGTACGAACAGGAAGTACTTTTGTTCATCCCCGTGGGGAAATTCTTTAAACAGACATATCAAAACGGATTCTTGACACAAAGTGAACCCATCTTGAGCTGTTTTTCCCCAAGCTCTGTCAATGCCTTTAACCATATCACCCAGACCTCCAGCGCTGTCTTCAGGTCAGCATGAATGAGAGGTAAAGTATGGACACATTTAGAGCTGCTGAGCTCACGTGTTAGATGCCGGTATGGACTGTAAGCGCACCATACGTCATGGTGAAGTTGTATCAAACAACTGTGTCTGTTTAGAAATAATATCCACAGGGGGAAAGCTTTTCATGTGACTAAGCTTTTCACTGTAGCCCTTGCAGAGACACTTCTCCTTGGAGTCTTCCATTGTCTGTCCCGTCGCTGTATGTCTTCGTATGGAATCATTAAGTTGAAGGGGAAACATTTTCCCAAGGTTCTAAAGCAAATTTAGCTAAAATGGGAATTTGATTGAATTAATTATAGTTTCCCCAGCTGCTATTCTGAAAATTCTGAGCTGACGCTGTTTTATGATGACTTCACTGCATCTCTATTTCCTCCCCTCTCTTTCAGCCCCTCTTCTCCATTACTCCCCTTCGGTACTCGGTCTAAAAAGCAGTCGAATCCAAGATTACCCGCCGAACCCCTGCCGCTTTGTTGGCATGACAAGATCAGAGCGAGCACTCAAATGTCAAACTATGGCGTTGCACAAAATAACCAGCACTTACATGTGACAAAAGATCAGTCATGTAACGCGCCCACTTTATCTCTGTCTTTGTTTTCTGGTTCGCGGCTGGGCTCTGATTCTTCTTCGCCTCTTGTCATATAATGCATTATTGTAATGGACCAATCTGTACACTGACACCATCATCTTTGTTATTGCCCCTGTAGGTTAGATCTGTTTGGCTCCATTTGAGCTGTTTTATTATTTGATATACAAGCCTCTGTCAATATAATATGCTGTCAAATATAAGAAGCCTAACATTCTAGAAAAAGATCCCCTTAACATGTTTCTTTTTTTTTTTTCCATTACTTAATTCATTATTCTGTTAATGTAAGTGAAAAATATTGATACGCCCGTGATAATACAGTCAACAAACAAATTGGGGAAAGACTGACCTTTGGTTTTCGGTTCAATCTTTTTTTATAATCAATATCCATTAGTTAGTCTTTGTGAAATAAAAATCTCCTTGTTTCTTGAAATCTCCTAATGGTAAAGAAAATGGATCCACCCCCTAATCCGGATATGTCTAGTCATCTTTCAAAAATCCCAAAGAAGAACACATCACTTTCTTGGCGGCGCTAACTGAGTTGCAGCCTGTTGGATTCTGTGGTAAAAACTGCCACCTCAGCAGTATTTTTGGGGGGGCTGTTTGAGGTCTTTGAGAGTCATTTAGATGCAGGCACCATCACTCATTCATCACGTGACAGATGCTAGAAAGTGCCGTTACAAGCTGCTCCCAGGGGAGTGAGCAGATAAGAGAGCAGGATGCTGCAGGAAGGAGGAGTAATGGGATGCACAAGGTCAGTGCAAGATACGATATCTGTGTCAATCAACCAGACGATGGCCAACAAAATATGACTCGCTGTCCCCTGAACTACATACTGTAAAGAAACAGACTGAGGTGACAGTAGTAACTATGTTTTATATGGGCACTGCTGAGCCCCTCTGGGTCTGTTTCATTGTGTCTAAATGGATTAGGATGGATAGACAGAGATGGAACCAGCAGGAGAGTAATGGCATTAGTACCTGCCGGCCGGGCGCTAGTGATCTGTCGTCAATCCAAACCCGTTCTGCCGTGATTGACTAGTGATAAAGAGTTTTAAATGAAGAGCACTTTGCCCTCCATGTGATAACCATACATTTTAGGATGGGGCATTTGCAATCTCACAGAGGAGAACACTCTGCATGTATTAGCAATGGCTGTTTTTAAATGGTTTGAGTCATTGTAAATCAATCAGATGGAATCTCGTCGTAAACCAGCTTTCC
Source organism: Pseudorhombus dupliciocellatus (assembly GCA_016785235.1). Lineage (NCBI taxonomy): Eukaryota > Metazoa > Chordata > Actinopteri > Pleuronectiformes > Paralichthyidae > Pseudorhombus > Pseudorhombus dupliciocellatus. The sequence goes on from JAFBJW010000090.1 coordinate 6,751,378, forward strand.
ATTGACCATCTTTGTTTTGCGCCGCACAATGAGGAGCGACTGCCTGGAACGTGTTCGGTAAAGAGCGGGCTTTGTGTCTTTGTTCCTGGAATCATCGGTGACAGTGGCTGTTTCCTATAAGTCAGCGAGAAATCCCTCCGTATAAAAGTAGAAATACCACAGACAAGAAAAGATAGGAGAATATAGCGGTAATGGTGAATTTGTGCACCGCAATCTTCTGGGATCTCCATTACGTTGCAGTGAGCAGAGCGCCGGTCTGATAACCTTGCTGTCTGGGAGCCTGTGCTATCTGTTATAAGACGACATCATTGGATTAAGGATACCCTCCCTCAACCCAAAACATCTGATCTCCAACTGATACGTGCCATTATTAATTACTAAGTACAATTACAGCCAGGCAGATGGTAAAATGGTGATTACACTAAGGCCCTGGCCAAGTCTTACTCTAACTTGCACTTTCATCATTTGTGGGGGGGAAATACTGGGGGGAAAATACTTACCAGAAGATTTATTTTGGAAAAGGCAGCTTGGTGTCTGCATAATGTATCTGTATGTAAAAAAACAAGTTTAATCTCTTATTCAGGTGTTGGAATTTTGCAAATTGTTACCCCAAGTCTATTGAATAACAAATAGGTTCTGGCTGATTTGTGTTTTTTTTCTTAAATCCTCAATATTGTACATATCTTGATTGCTATTAAGAAAAATGCATTGGTGTGCCACTGCCATCAAAACTGTGGCCTCATTTGAGTTTGACTGGACGTGGGCATGAATGAGGACGCGCGAATGCAGGGAGGGAGACGGCGAGCATGAGCGCAGTGGAAGTGGCGCTGTTCATTTGTCAGGAGATGGATTGCAGCCATTGAGAGGAAAAGCTTTTAATTTGTCTCTGTTGTGGTAATTAGGTTTCAATTCGCTGCGCTCACTAAGAGGAATGGGGAGGGTAATGAAGTTAGTCATCTCACTGTGTGTTCGGAGAGAGGAAGAGAGGAGAGGGGTTAAGTATGCACAGTGAACAGTTTTCACTGCCCCTCTCTCTGCCTCATAGTCTTAATTCATTGTGCGATGCTGTTTATTGTGGGTATCAGTGCTTTCATGCATTAGTTAAGTGGCCCCGGCACATTACTGTAATGGGGGGAGAACATGAAAACACACAGAAACCTGATCCACCACCTCTCTCCTCTCTGCCTTTATAATTTCCTTCTTTACTCGGTGCTAAATACTTTCCCCCCGTCTCACTTGTTCCCCCGTCCCTAATGTCTCCTTCCACTGATCTCCTCATCCCACAGTCTGAACTGAGTTGATATGACTAATGGCTCGGTATAATGTGGCGCACAGGAAGGTGGAACATGGGAATATCCGGTTACCAGATTTAGGAAAACGAGGAGGAGAAGGGGAAAACAAAGTGTTGTGGAAGTGGATGAAGGAGTAAATTCAAATATCGGGAATACATGTAATGGTGATAATAGGACATGTGTCTTATATATAGATTAAGGGCATGACATCATGTGGAAGTTTGCCCTGGGTTGTTCGTCGCATTTGTGATCCTAATTTGTGCATTTGCTTCCACGTATGCTTGTTAACTGTAACTGTATTCCATGTGCTTAAGTGCTTTTGTGTGTCTGAGCACATGCAGTCTGTGTGTGTGTGTGTGTGTGTGTGTGTGTGTGTGTGTGTGTGTGTGTATTTGGCAGTGGGCACAGTAGCCACATGACGACCCCTGCGTGACCCCTGAAAAGTGTGTAGGCGCCGGGTTCAGTCTGACTCTCGTCACATGATCCTCCGCTGCACTCCCTCTCTAGTCACAATGGAGTATTAATCTGAATACCACACACACACACACACACAACTCAACAGCCTTGCAAACGCACAGAAGAAAACACTGTCTTTGTTTCCTTCGCTGTATTTAATGGAAGCCAGTCAGCTGTATCAATTTGGAGACTAATCGATATTTGACGCGGTGTTTCCTATGTTGTCCAGAAAACTCAACATAGAAGTCAGTCGCCAGTTTAACAACAGGTCGGGCTTTTTCTCTGTGGTGCAGTTTTGGAGTCAGCTGTGTCAAGGACTGTGTGTGTGTGTGTGTGTGTGTGTGTGTGTGTGTGAGCAGAATCTTTCCATCGACAGAAGTTTGCAGTTGTGTCCCGTCCATGGTCCAGCCCTCATCGCAGGTTCTGACCCAGTCTGGTGTGTTGACTCTTGCTCATTCAGTCATGTCTTGCACCATTTCACCAAATTTGAATCCGGCCTCTGCGGCCGTTTAGTCTTCATTCATGCTTCTACTCTCTCTGTCCCCAGCAGTGTATGGCTCCACATCAGTTTTAATCCCTGTACATTCTGATCATGTGACTAGTAGAAATACAAGCAGTGTCTCAATCATCATCATCTTCTAAAAATCTCAGTTTTCAAACAAACTGGGTCAATAGCAATTAGCAGCTCTAAAACTCTCAGACTGATACTCAAACACCAGGTCCACACCATGATTCTTAATTTTTTATTTCCTTGCCTATTTGATATAAGTTAATAAAACTGTGAATGTACTGAAGCGGACTTCCTCTTACTTCTCCATATCATTCCCACTGTTGGGCCCCAAGGCCTCCAGCATCCTGTTATAGAAATTCCCAGAACCATGTCCCCCACGCGTACACATACTCATGCTTGTAGATACACACGCAGATACACACCTGACACACACCTCAGCAGCTGTCTGGATTGAATGATGGTGTGTGTCTGTGTTGCCCACACAATAGAATCTATAGATGAAAGAAAGAACAAGCTCAGTGTGAAGCAGCAGTCTTGACTCTTATATGGTCACATTCATTCATATCATAAAAAAACAGTGACCTCTCTGTTTGGAACCTACACTAGTCTTTTTATGGTTTCTGGCAATTTCAGTTTTTAACGAAATATTTTAGAGAGAGAGAGAGAGAGAGAGAGAGAGATTTTTACTCTAAATACAAGCATTAAGTTATATGTTATAAGTTATAATTAACAGTGGTTAGAGCCACTAAAGAATAGTGTAACAAAGCAACAGACGGTTGCGTTTTAGTTAAAAACAGTATCTTTGTTGTTGATGTGACACAATAATGTACAGCACCACTGGGTTTGATCCCAGCCATCGAGGTGTAACAGGAGCGAGCACTGTACGAGCTGTAATATATAGCGGAGAGGGTGAGCAGGTTGAGGTTTCAGATCATGGACTAACAACCTCACAGTGTCACTCAATCCACATTGATTGTGCCGAATCTCCATGGCTGCGTTGTCACGGCAATCTGAGCAGCATTGTCCTGATATATGGCCCGGGGCAGTGGCTCCTGAAGGAAGTATTTTCTTAAATGACAATAAAAAGCACAATAAGAGGGTGTAAGCGAGCAGTTTGATCATATTTATTTCACAAAAGATCCAGTTTAGAGGAGACGGGTGGATTTCCTTACACTTGGTTCACTCGGGTATGAGCAGGATGACTGTGTGAAAATGTGAGAATATCTGTGTGAGCGTAACCCACATGAGTGCCTCTGCGTTTCTCTAAAAAACTTTTCCTTGTGTCTTATCTGTCTTTGCTGTTGGATTCCGTGCATGTGATTATCAGTGTGTAAGGCTGATGTAGCTGGCGGAGCTCTGGCCCACACTGACTCCTGCACCCTCACAATGGCGGCGGTCTGTCGGCCACACAGTGAAAACTTTGTACTAAAACCAGTCTCCTAACCCCCCACATGTCTCCACTCATAATGTGGTGGTGCAGCACCGAGGGAGGGCGATCAGATGCTTTCTGACTTGGTCAAGAGAACAAATAGAAAGAACGACTGAGTTTTTTTTCTAATTGTATTATTACCAGCACTAGTGGATAACTTCAGGCATACTTGTTATCATTAGTTTGAATGGTCCGTTGTTCCGGACTTCCTTGTTCATGCTTTTACAACTCCTGGTTCTGTCTCTCTCTAGCAATCGCTCTGATATAGAAATAGTATTAACAGATGAAATTATATTGTTTAATAGTTTTTGGATGCGTGGCCAAAGAAGCATCGACTTCGACTCCGATATCTTTGTTGGGAAATGATGTGTCTATTCATTAAAGCTGATTATTTATATGTAATTTGTAATTCGTTATCTCAGCTTTTCTGTGACATTTACAATGTTTAAAAGCTAGCTACAGTTGTAGCTGAGGCAAATGTCTAGTGTCTGGAACACTATCGAGTTACTTTCTGTTCAGACAGAACATGGAGCAAGTTTAGACATAAATCATACAAAACCATTAAGAATCAACAGAACAAAGATATTATGAATTGGCCCAGGGCGGCGTGAATTGACGCAAAAACACAAACCCAATAATGTTTATTTTGAACCAAATGATTCATGCATATCCGATGGCCATGAATCTGCTACATAATAGTTAAGAGATGAAAAAACAAAGAGGCCGGGGTAAACGTAACAGAGTTCATCAGGCACAGTCTGTTGCTAGCCAGCTCAGACCCAATGTCTGCAGCTACATTAGCTGCTCCGGGGAGTAAAATCATGCAAGATAAACATTAGCTTCACTGTCTGTCTCGACACAACTTTGAATTACTGGCTTTGGCTTAGTTGATGTTTCTTCTTACAGCATACCGAAATGCAGGTTATGTTAGTTAGTTAGCTGATTCTAAATGCCCATATGGTTGAGTTAGAGCATGTCTGTTTATCTCTTTTTACTTTTAATCTTAGGTGTGTATTTGTATTTATTTGTTAAATGACTGTTGTGCTGTCTTCTGGGAGCACACACACATTTGTTGTTTCTGAGATTTCCAGGAAAAAAACATAAAGTTCATTTATTGAGCACAGAGATATGACAATACACAGGATTTTGAAAACCAGGATGTCATTTTACAACACGGATCATTTTGGAATGAGAATATTAGAAGATCAGCCTGTATTAAAAAGAATATGGAAAGTGATATGAAAAGTGTCGCTGCCACTCTAGACTCTGTGTGTGGCCCTCAGTGACGTTAAACTGTTTAGGAAACACACATTGTCTGTGGGCTCGTTGAGTTGTAGCAGCTGCAATCGCCTGCAGTGATTTCTCTCAGTGTAAAATGGCTTTTTGGAGGTGACAAAACAGCCTCATTATGCCAGGGCTGTATAAAGAACAATACAACGGGGTGTTTAGGCCACCACTACAATAGCAGTGAAATAAAAGATGTGAAGAAGCTGGCGGAGGCTGTGTGGACATGGTTACAGAGGTGCGATTGTGCCGGGTTGTGGCGGGGGGGGGGGGGCTGCTGGGTTATGCACACTAAAGCTGCTGCAGAAGTTACAGGTGAGGCGGATCCATGTCCGTCACTCTCTTTTCTTTTTCCCCTGCAACTCTTTCTCTCTTCGCATCCACGTCTCCAGTTTCTCTTGGCCCGATTTCCATCCCCGTTCCCTCGCCCAACCCGAGTGTGTGAAAGTTGCTGTAATTGTTGTGTTTCTCAGAAAACTGTGCAGTCCTGGTGAGGCAAAGTAAGATTGTTTGTGTTTCTCAATCTGAAATGTGAGAAGTTGAAATAAAATACAAAAAACAAAAACTTTCACAATTATTAATGAGAGAGTAACTGAGCTGAATAAAGAAGCTGGTCCATGTCTGAGACTGCTCGGTAAGGGTTAAAGAGACACACACATTTTTTTAAGAAGAAAAAGGCAATAAAAAGGAGAGGAAATGAAAAGTAGCTTGATGGTGAATGGTGATAAGAGGTGCACTTGTCAAAAAGACAATCAGCTCAAATGGAATAAGTTGGATGAAAGAGAGAAAAGAGACTGATAATGACACACGTGTCACATCAGGATACCGTTGTGATTAAGAGGTGTGTGTGTGCCCAGTTTTGCATATTTAGCTCATTATCAGCTCTGAGTGCAGTCATCTCCAGAGCTCTGAGTGAGATATCGAGCTGTGATTTGCCTGGGGCAGGTTTGTGCTGGAAAAGCTGAGGAGCACATCATGGCTGGGTTCAACACTAACGCTCCTCAGCTCTGTTAAGACGACGTGATCGCTCTTCTGCAGCAAACACGAGCCATGGCACACTTCTTTATGAATTCACTGCTCACACACAGCTTTCCCTCTCTGTCCGTTTTATTGGGAACCGTCTTGTTCCTCTCTTCATCTTGCTCTCTCATTCTGCGTTTGCTTCGCCCCAGCATTTGGTCTCCAGCCAAAGGGGCCCCAGCTTTGGGCTGTTTTATGCTCTGCAGGTCACTGTAAGGTCAGCTGAGAGGCAACATTAACAACAGAGACACTTGGCATACAGCACAAATCCCTAGAAATGATTATCTCCACTGTCTCAGGCAGCCCTGCTCATGGCGATCACAGGACACTGCAATTTGTTTCGAGGCACAAATCAGAGCTGAAAACAAAGAAAAGAAATGTGTGAGCTGGAGATGTAGAAATATGGTATTTTCACGGCACCGGAGTGAAAGTGAAACAGACCTGTGTGTAAATAGAGAGTAAACAGTGGAAGGGCGTGGGCCCGAGTGAAAGCTCATCTTACAGCTGATGTGATAATACAGCAAAATCAAACGTTTAAATCCCACGGTGAGGTGTGACAGCGGCGTCCAGAGACCTCTTGCAAACTGCTCTTGTTATCTGTCAAATCTCATCGCACAAAACACAAAAATATGCAAAGTCTGCAAAACGTGCACTGTTGGTGTGTGTGAAACCTGGGACGTAGAGTTGTCTCTCCACTGCGCTAAATGTGGATGGAAACTAAAGTCATGAGATGGCACCGTTTTGGACAGTGGCCTTTTGATATGACTACAAACTATTTCATCTGTTTTTGTCTCATGTATACCCTGGACCTGTACACCTATAGCTAGAGCTACAGCTAGAGCAATACAGCACTTCTGCAATAAATTAGAATCATTTTATGTTGAAACTGTGTTAAATAAGTGTGATATGAGATCATATGGTTGCACCACAGCCGACACTCAACACAGCTGAATTCATTCCTCTCTCATCCTTCATCATGGAGGTTTTGTGAGGCTGTACTGGCTGCAGCTAGATCGACCCACTGAGGGTATATGGGCCAGGGCAGGTGCAACGTACCTGCATGTTTTGTCCCTCCTTCCCTAGTTCTTGCGCTGCCGGCCTAGATACCCCGCCTCTCAGATTTCCTGAGGGCACAGCCCTGGGCTTTTTGTCAACTGTGTTATAAGATAGTGGGGCCCAGACGCCCAGTCCCTGGGGCCCTAACACACAGGACATTGGGCTGGTGCTTACAGTATAGCTCTGTGGAGCAGATGCATTTCTCCCTCCTTCTCTCTCTCCTGGAACCTCCCTCCTCCTTTCATTGGTGCAACAGGCAGAAGAAAAGAGGCGATTGTTTGGAGACAAGAGGGATGAATTTGTCTGCCTCCGACAGGAGAAGAAAGGCAGTTTGAAAGAGACTTGTCAGTGGCTGTGGATCGGGTGGTTGGAGGGTGTCCCACTTTTCTTTGGTGTCTCATTTTTTGAGAGAAAGCCCCACGTCTTAGCATATTCTACCTTTTTCCGGGGGAACCCTCTCTACATTCACGCGCCTGTGTAGTGTGTGCACAGCCAGGTGTTTCATGATCGTGGTGGACGCTAGAAGATGTCCACACTCTGAAGGTTATGTCATTGGCATGCTGTCCGTTTCTCCTCAGGGACACAACTAATTCTTTCATTTATTCTGGGGATCAGTGATATGAGGCCATGTGTTCTGGTTCCCTCGAGGTCACAGCTCTCATAGAGGCTTGCCCCACATTGGTACAGAGCACTGAATCCCACAATGTCACAGGTTTATTTGTGCCTTGTTTACCCGGGGGCTAAGAGTTGATAACTTTATCAACATACATTTGTCATTTGCCTATATTTTGGGGCATTAAGCCTTCAACAGGCCACTGTAGGTGGGCCTTCGTTTAGTCATAAAACAATGCAGACATAATGAGGACGAGTTGTTTTCTCCCGTGTTTCCTTTTTATGGTCATCCTCACTCCTCATCAATATTATGTGACATTTCCCTTTTCCTCTCCCCTTTAATCTCCTCCATCACCCTCTCTCTGGTAACTCACCCCCCTGAAGTCCATCCAGACCATGTTTTGATTACATTAATTGAGTTTGGTCAAAAAACAAATGGTCCAAAGAGCAAGTACTTATGCAAAGGTGAAATCCGTAAATCTCACTTGTGAGCTGATTTAGGACGCCCACCTGGTCTTCTAACCCTTCCTTCCAGAGGTTCAACTCACAAAAGTGACTTTTTATCTCCTCTTTATGGGAACTCTTGTTCTTTCACTCTGTCATATTTCGGTGGAGAGGGTGACACTTTAAAAGGCTCTGTGAATAACTCCGTGGGAGGGCCTGGGAGAACGACAGAATAAGTGCTTCCAAGGTGAGAGGTCAGCGAAATCTTGAGAGGAGGCTGCAGGCTGCACTTGAGCTGACCCTGAAAAGTGTGTCCTCTCAAGGCGTCCCACATCCTCCATGGTAGTTTTCTGTGGAAGTCCTGCACTCACAGACAGACCCTGTACATCTCGAATCTGTGTCATAGAATGTTTAACAAATAACCTTATCCTGAAGAATTCACTTGACCTAACTTTGATCTTTAGCCATTGAAATAATGAGCGTGCAGCTCATTGCGATCTAACCAGAAATGTCAGGCTTTATAGAAGAATTTAATGTGTAATACACAGTTTCACTGTGACAATAACACCGTCAACATCGTTATATGATTTCAGACATTCTTCAACCTTAAGGCAGATGGGTTGCTTGCTCTGATGAGTCATCTACCCCAGGCCAGATCAAATCTGATAAATGATTTTCAAACAGACAATGTAACACAGGTGTTCGTTATATAAGGTGAAGCAACAGGGTTAAATTGTGAAAAAAAAGAGCTGGTCATTAAGATATGACTTCTCTCCTGATGGGATTAGCCTCATGCACCAGGCTGACAATGAGAGCGACTATTTCGTAAGAGTATTATCCAACAAGCAGATGCAACTGATTAAGTAACTGCGGGAACATATGGCTCAACCTGCACAATTTCTGTCAACAGGACTAATCTCCACTGACCGGTGAAGTAACCTCTTTGTTAGAGAGTGGTTGTTTATGTCAACAAGGCTGAGAGGCTATTTAGCTTTTCGGATACCGTACACTTTTGATATCCATTCTGCAAAGGCTGTTCTGAAAGTAGAATTCACCAACTCTACTCAATATCTGGTTTGTTTGTGAGGAGAATTACAAAATCGCCTGGAAAGAATCTGATCAAAGTTGGTGAACTTATGTACACGGCCAAGCAAGAACTCCAGTAACTCTGGTTTGGGTCAAATCTCTACAAAGGGAATTTTTTTTTTTAAATCACTTTTATGTGATGAAAAAATGAAAAAGCCCATACAAATATATTTACGAGACTGATATTTATGAGGGTGCAAATTCAAATGAAACCCCAAATCTAGTATGTTTAAATGTGGTTTCATAAGCAACCAGTTTAACCTTGACTGGGCTCAGACAGTAAATGTCTGTAATTAACCATTTTTGGGGGTAAGCTAAAATGAGCTGTAATACTAACACTTCTCCTCCTTATGGATTTGGATTTGGATTTGACTATCTTGTTTTCAAGCATTTTCACCATTAGTGTTCATTTTGAGTCATGTTCCTCATCCAATAGATGAACATTAGTCCAATGCTCACTTTGCTTTTAGTCTCCACCAACTTCCAGCGTGGACATGTGATGCTCCGTAAGTGCTAATGGCAGATTACAAACCTCTGCCTGCAGGTGGTCAGGGCGGGAGAAGTGTTGGGTGGATGAGCAGATGCTGAAATATTTTTGAGAAATAGCAGAATAAACTCACGTGCAAATAACTATTCATCTGTTGAAAAACAAGGACACAGAAAATTTAACAGAGAATCTGTTTGCATATTTTAACCACAATATCATTAACTGAATGAACTGAAAAGTTAAATTATACTGTATCTCTCATTATGTGAAGTTGCAGTAGTGCCCTCATGGATGTTGACTGTGGAACACACATTCACCTCTTATCTCTCAAATCGAATTTGACCCCCTCTTTGTCAGTCTTAGTCACTTCAATAACCAATATGCTACTCTATCTGTTCTTATTTCACTGACATGGTTTATATTGAATAGACACAGCAGACGGGATAATGAACTTGATCTCTTTATTTCTTATGAGTATAAATGTTGACCAGCCCAGAGAAAGCACTTCAGCTAGAAATATATTCATAACTAGGATAACAGTATCCATATTATGATCCAAATGATATATTCAAAAGAAGGCAGGAAAAATAAATTATCTGAATAACAATAATAATTATAATAACAACAATAATAATAAACAGTGTCAATTTTGGATTTATAAACCTTTGCTGTTTGCTAATTTCTTTTGTGAAAACTTAAAAAATTGTCCATGAGAAAAAAAATCCAGCATCTTTTTCGTGTAATGTTGTGAAGGGGACTACGCTGTCTGGGACACGCCCCTCTGTCGAGCACATGTACAATATTCACAGTTACATAAACCTGCTCAGCACAAACTCAGCCTCACTGCAGACACTCGGGCGTCAGCGGGGACTGTCAGAGGACATCTATGAGGTGTGATGACATGTTCACGCATGTTCCTGTCTGACAGAGGGGCAAAATCCTCCTCCATCAAAATAGGTACCTATAAATAAGAAATAAAAAGTTCCTCTTTCCCCAATGATACATCTTTTCTCTGAAATACCACCAGCCTAACCCATAAAGAGACATATCAACCAGGACATTGTCCTCACTGTCCCCTCATCACAGTCCTCATAACCCCTTTCATTAAACCATTATAGTTCTTGAAGCCCCGGTCTTCGCCTCTTCAGCCCATGGCCGTCACCATGTTGGAGTGGTGCGGGTGGCCAAATGACGGGTGTATCGGGGTGGGGGTGGGGAGCATGTGTCCAGGGTGGCTGAAATGTGGCAAGTGGCCCATGGACATGTGTCCGGCCAGAGAGGAGGCGCTGAACGGAGAGGTCTTGTCGTTCAGACACTTGGTAAACTCCTCGTAGCTGTCTCCACACCGCTTGCTCTTTTTAGATTTGTTGGACATTTTCCTGTTGCGCGTCTGTATGCCCTCCTTCTTCATGGTCAGGGGCCGGTTCACCTGTGTGCACACCGAGCAGCGATGAGATCAGTGATTTCATGAACTAGTAGTCGAAATAATTTGAATTTTGTCATGATAGTTCTTTTGTGTTACATTCCATGAATAGACCAAAACATAGTCGTTCATGCCCCAGTATCCTCCTTCCCTACTGAGGATGTACATTTTTAAAAACAGGTTCCTCTTAACAACCATAAATCAGATAGGAGCTCAGTGTTTATAATTCTGTCTTTAGCATTGGCAGCAGCAGGACTGTGAATGTGAGACCGACCACAGGGTCATGTCACGTGTCGTCAAGCTTAATGTGGCTCGCTATTGTGTTTTTAATTCGATTAAAACTAGTAGTAAGGGAATGGACTTATCCTTCAGAATATTTTTACCTTGTTAACATTCATTCCTACAGGCTTAATATATTTGGACTTAGAAGTCCAACCTTGACTATGGCTCTCAGGGGATCACGTCTACCATGAAAAACAATAAAGCACGGAGAAAGAGAAGTCCAACAGGTCCAAAAGAATCCAACAGTTAAACAAGCCTCGCTCTCTTCTGCCGCTTCTCTTTCCTCTTCCTTTTTCTCTGCCATGCCTCTTATCCCACTACACTCAGTCCAACCTGCCTATGTTCCTGTGAGAGATGTCATCCGTCAGAGACTTACGTTATGCAGCTTATAGTAGAGGCCGCAGGCGTTGCACACGGGGTCGCCATTTGCGTTGCGCCGCCACAGTGTGGTGGTGGTCGTCTGACAGTTTGCACAGCAGGTGCCTGCTCGCCTGGCAGCAGACTGTGGAGAACATGTGGACCGAGTTTAACGAGCGTTCAGCAGCACTGGCAAGAATACAGTTTAGTGTGGGCAAAACATATATAGAAGACATTTACCAGTTGAATGTTTTATTCTGTGGATTGAAGATACTTTTATAAAATGAGAGCCTAAGTATTATAAACCAAGGATTGTTATGTTAAGATTATTGTAAATTATTTAAGGTTTCTATTATTGGTCTACTTTGTATCATGTTAAATCCAATGGTGAAAACCAAAGCACTTTTTTTTTTTTTTTTTTTTTTTTTTAAATGCCACAAAGGTTACATGAATTCCAGTCATTGAGTCCTGGTACATTCCCCACGCCTGAATAGCTTATTTACAATACAGGAAATAAATACAGAGATTTCCACGCTTTCTTCTGCAAGGTCCTAATAAGTGCATTAACTAAAACAACAGAAACGAGTCGTTGCCTGTCAGTCACTCCTCACAGCCTCCATAACTTCTCCCTGTGCCTTTTGCTTTTGCTCGCTGCTCGGTGCGTTTCTCGGTCAGCAGCGGAGCAGCTTGACCACCGCAGCCTGAGCGGGGAGTGTGTGGTCAGGAGGCCGCAGAAGGAAGCAGGCTGCCCGCCCCGATGCTTTATCTGGACCGGTCAGACATCCGGATAGGAAGCCGGTGGAGGGCTGCTGCCACTGTGGAGCTCTGCAGCGAGCCCCGGCCCAGCAATACGGAAACCAGGCCTGATATACGGCCGCATATGCGCTTTATAACCTGTACTCAAAGGCGCTGGGATACGTGCTCCTGCAGCCTATAGATTATTGTTAGAAACGAATATGTAACCTCGAATAATGATCGTTAAGTGATTTTCTCATCGCATCTTTTTTTCCCATAAAGTTGCGCACTTCTCTTTACTTTTGCATAAATTAAAATAACATTGCATAGATTTGAGCGCAAATCCTTGTTTCACTTCTCACGCCTCGGTCTCAAACCACCCTGTCAGACTGGTCTATTTTTTTTTTTTTTTTTTTTTTTTTTTCAAAATAAAAGCCATTCTCATCACTACCACGTTTGAAGTGCAGCAGCTCGCTGTCGTTCATTGTTAATTAGGCCTCTGCTGATTTAATGAGCACCCTCTGTGTACTCTGCAAATATTGTGTTCGTCCCACAGCTGCCTCCTGATGCAAGTGTTGCATGCATTCAGTCTGCAGAGGTCTTCCTTTTTTTTAGTGTTATCTCAGGAATCTAGGAATAAAATGCTGCTGAAACAAAATGATCATGCCGTTAAAATACAGTATAAAGTTTCCATTGTATTCTCTTTGCCCTGCTTCGAATGGTTTTCCTCAAATTAGATCACATATTTCAATTTTTACTTCATTTAATTGGTGTTAAATGTCTGAAGTCTCATTAAATCATGCTGCTGGATGAGTGTGACATGAAGTTTGAAGCAGTGCATGTTGGAAACTATTTGACTTTAATCATTTCCAAAATTGCTTTGATCTTCTCCACACTTTATTGTCCATGGAAAATTCTGAGTCTTAAGAAGAGGAATAGACTTTTCACCGCCCTCCTAAAAGGAACAGCAATGCCTAGGTTCATTGCAGGTTTTCAAAAATCACCAAATTTGGAGAAAATTATTTTCACAGTGTCTCCTCAGCCCACTTTCTGAATTAAAAGCAGCCCTCACATAAACATCTCACGCCACAGATTTCACTATGAGTTTTGGGGACGATGCTGTGACCCTGCTATCAATGACAGCATCAGAGGTAGCAGTGATAATGATAACAGAAACAACACTGATAGTCCCACTCCGCTAACGGCCTGAGGTGAAAGAGCACGAGGTGAGCCTCAAAAACAATGCCCGGAAACTGATTGGGAAAATATAACTTTCCTGGCATTGTACGCACCCCTTCACCCTCTCTCCCCCCTTTTTATTTACTGCCACATTCTACTTTCACACCAAGTGCAGTTGCACTGGAGGAAACTCACCAGCCTGCGCTTAGGTTTGATGAGTGGTCTGTTTTGGCCGTTCATCTTATGGTACAGCCCGCAGGCGTTGCACAGGTAGTGTCCCGTGCTGTCACGTCTCCACAGAGGCGTGGAGGTGGCTCCGCAGTTCACACACTCTCTGCCCTCTGAAGAGAAAGAAAACACATACATACATTCATAAGCATTACTGTCAAGGAGTTCCACGTCTTCATCCTATGTTATCACCAAATTTTGAACTCATGATTTTATCAGCAGCGTTGACATGGATTGTTTTGTTCTTCTACACAGTTCCACACAGCATGTGCAAGTACATGTTAATTTTGATTTTAGCAATATATTTCCCTAATAACGGACTTTAGATCAATTGCTTTCAATCCACTTACTCTTTGTTTTTAATAGTAAAGCAAAGGAAACAACGTCTGCCTTCGTGCTGGACATTAAATTGTCTGCAGTAACTTCTCGGTTCTCTTCACTCACCCTCCATTTCCTAACCTTATTTGCACTTTAAAGAATGTTAACACGATAAAACAGTCCACATGCATATCAGTAGAGCCATGCACTTTATAAAATAGATTAGTAGGATCAAGTGCATGTTATAATTGTTTTAAAGTCAGTGAAATACATTTTCCAGTCAGTTCAGATGTCAGCTCACATATCACACAAAGACTTGTTATTTAAACTGAGGTGAGGTTGCCCACCGTGCTAATTCCCTAGTTAAACACGATCAGGTTTGAAGGTGGCAGCGTCCCCGTCTGTAATCAAGTAACAATCAGGCCAATGTAGTCATGTGTAACAGAGAAGCGACTGTAGCCTAAAAAAACTGAGGTTTTGGCTCAGAGCAGCTGAGGATCTTCCTTTCACACCTCTGGGCTGGATCCAGCTCAGTGCTGGGGCTCCGGCCATGTCACACATTTATTCACAGAGTCAGGGTTAACAAAGAAGATCACCACAGTCTGTGATGGAGAACAGTGCAGGGCAGGCTCAGGCCTATGAATTCAATTTATGTTGACGTTCAGTTTTTTTAAATCAAATATCAATTTCCAAAATGACTAATAAAACTAGATGATGCTCAAATCCCCAAACACTGTAGTAATGTAATTTATGGAATAGCAAACAAAAAAACCAGTGGAATAAATTAAATACCTCTAATGTTTAATTTAAATATATCTAATACAATAGGGGATTATCTCTCAAACTGCATTTGATTTGATTTAAGGAATATAAAGCATTTTATTTTCTTTGATAATCATAACAACTCATGGGGATTTGTGTGAGAATAATCTTGTATATTTGCCTGGCATTGCATTTATAAACGGTTTGGCATTTAATGGGCGTTTTATTTGTTTATGTTTGAGTCTGGTCATATGTAATGAGATCTTATAATAATCCCTTTACAGGGATATTACACAATGGCTTTAATGGGGCGTGTAAAAACACAGCAAACCGGTATAAAGCTGTGCTTTAGCAAGAATATCATATGGGTCAACATTTCGTAACTTTGTGTTTCAATCGAGTTACCCCTGACTGAAGAAGGTGGGAGAGCAGAGACCGTCTCTGTGTGAGCTGTGTTTGGTTTTGGCACCAGCCTGGTGTCTGCGGGGCACTCACCGGTGCAGGTCCGGGCCTTGCCCTTGTTTTTGTGCATGAAGCCGGACGATGCTCCCAGCAGGCTGCCCGGGTGGAACAGGCTCCCGCCGTACTCGTGCGCCGCCGGGAGAGGGTAGGTGGGGTACGTCGGTATGGGATGGTGGGTGGAGGGCGTCTGGGCGCTCACGGAGGCCAGGCTGCTCCTCAGCGGACTGGTGCCCTCCATCTTCATCCCCTCCGCCAGCGCCACCGGGTATTTCACTGAGTCCTTCTCGTCCATCCTGGTGGCTGACAGCGGGGACGCGGCCCCCGGGTCCGGCGATACGTCCTTTGGCGGCGTCGGGGGGAAGGCGTACAGGTGCGGGCTGCTGTGGGACGGCGGCGTTAGCGACGGAGCGGAGACCGCGTTTGAGCTGCTGCTGCACGGGTAGACCGCGGAGAGGCCGCCGGGGGACGCGGAGCCCGGGTGGTGCAGGCTGGGTTTGCTGAAGGGGCTGACGGCCCAGGCGTTGTGGTGGTGGGCGGACAGGGCTGTTTTGCCCCCGTCCAGCCATGAAATCCCCGGGCTGTGGATGAGATGAGGCCGGCAGACCTGAGACCCCGTCAGACGAGCTGTGGAATCCCCAGACAACAGAGGATGTTTTTAAGGCACAAAGAGGAGACTCTCTCATGGTTTATCTCTGGGTTTCTGTGGCTTAATGGTGGATTCAGACAAAACTACGTGACAGCAAGACTTGTTGATTCACCACATAGACAGCGTTTATGTAAAGTTGTATATTTAAAAATGGTTTGCGCTTTTTCTGCACTAAATTGTGAATCCTAAAACATTAAATTAAAACATGCATTGACTTGATTTGATGTTTTCATCTGAACTAGATGACTGACATACTTTACTAAATTATAATATAAAAAATGAACACAAATTATTCACATGTTCAAACTATAGGAACACGTCACGTGTTTGAAGTTTAATTTTTAAAGAAAGAAACACAAATAATTCTTTTTTTTTTTCAGAAAGAAAATATTTGCTTCTCTCTCTCTTTCTCTCCCTCCCCTCTATTTTAGCAGCAAGGTCGTTTTTTTCGCCTCAGCTGTGGTTGTATTTATTCTTACCGTGCGCTTGGCTGTAGGACACCCTGGCCCGGGCGGAGTTGTGGTAGTACGGGTTCCCCTGCGAGTCCAGGTGGTTAAAGAAAACATCCACCTCGTCCGGAGGCAGCAGCTGCGCCGTGGGCTCCATGTAGTTGTGGCCCAGGCCGGGGTGGTGGGAGTCCGGGTGTTGTCCGTTCAGCACGGCGTGGTGGTGCATCCAGCGCGGCTGCTCGGCCGTCACATCCATGGCTGTGTGCGTGCGTGTGTGTTTGGGTGTGGTGCGATTTAAAGAGTCAAATAATGTCCAGGGAGAGGACACGGGCGGTTTGGAAATTAGTCCTTTATGAGATCTCCACCGTGTCCATTCGCAGCAGATGACTAATGCTTTGTGTTGGTCTCTTCCTCTGCGGTAAATCCCTCTCTGGTCCAGGACATGGGGTCGAGTCTGACTCCTGAAACCTTCAAGAAGCAGAAATCACATGTTCATATTTTAATGGCAGAAGCGTAGTGGAGGTCGTTATGACGCCTGCTCCCTGTTTATCAGCATGACAACACACACACACACACACACACTGCAGAGTTTGTGCATGGTGCGATGCAACTTGATTACAATGATGGATAAACAACCCAGAACAATTACGCACACATCACTCTTCACTCCATTACGCGCAGCCTTGCTGTCAAACAGTCAAGCACGTCGTACCTCTCTGGCTGTTGTTGATTTGTCCACAGGAATCCGATCAGCTCACTCCTCCTTGGAGAACTGTCCCCGGTGCCTGTGTCGGTGCAGCGGGTCCCCGCGTCCCTCTCCAGCCGTCTGTGGTGGCTGTCTGTCGGTGCAAAGAAAACTCCGTCCACTGGGACTGAGAGCAACACGTCTGACTGAGGCTGAGTGCGGCTGACAGCGCGGGGCCAAGCTCGTCAAGCCCGTGGGAGGAGTCTCCAATAAAGGTTTGACTCAGCCAATTGCACAGCACCTCCACTACACCCCCCCCCCCCCCCCCCCTCCACAAACACACACCCCCCCCCTTCCCCCTCCACAAACACACACACCACCACCACCACCAGAACATCAGCAACACACAGTTCATATGTAGAAAATATAAACATACACGGTTTATCAGTCAGGCTGTTCTATAGGCCAGACTTATGACATTGCTTTATATGGCTTTCAATGCGGCTTCAGTGTGACGTTAGCACAATGAATCCACCCTGCATGTGAGTATTAATTTATGATCATCTGTCATAGTTGTGATCATCAATTACTGCTGGTAAAAAAAAAAAAAAAATGTGATGAGTCCACGCCAGCAGCAGAGGTCGGTCTAGACCTCGTGTTTTTATTCCCTCCCCTTTTTCTTGCAGCAACACAGCTCATCTTAGCGCCCGGTTAGTCTGCTGTCTTTGAGTTTCTTTTTTAAATTATTGGTGGCATGAATGTGAAATCTATCTAACATGCGCAGAATTTCCATCGAATTTACAACTGCACGTGAGAAGTCTGGTAGTTTCTGATCGTGGACTCACTGTTTTCTTGAAATGTGAATGAAGAAAACGTAGTTGTTTGTTTCATTAATAAATGCACATTCTGTGTATCTCTCTCCCTCCCTCCTTCCCTCCTCGCGCACATGATTGACAGACAATAATTGGAGAGGGAGCGCGTGCTGCCCCGGCCAGCAGACACTGCCGCCTGCTTGACGCCGTCTCCTGACGTCATGTGCATCTTAGAGAAGAAGAAGAGGAAAAAAGGAAAAAGGAGCAGGACATGAACTTTTTCAAGGCAAACACACACACAGACACACACACACGCACAAACGGGGGTTGCCTGCAGTCTGCTGCTGCGGTCCCAGCGGATGAACTCGAGGAAGGACACTGCAATTGATATTTACACTGCGGCTACATTAATAATACATCAAGTACATCATCCAGAGCGACTGTGATTTCCAAGAACAGGTCCACTATCACTGCACGACACACTGTTGGCAACTGGAACTACACAGATTAGATTACATTAGAATAGACAACTTCAGTTTTTATTTTGCGGAATCGTACTCACCAACACCTTTGGTTTGCTCACAGTGAAGTTAACTAATCAAGAAAGTGTTTGTTTGTTTTTTTTACATGTTTATATTAATAGATTTATGAGAACATCATGGCTGCTACAGATCCAGAGTTTAGTCCCAAATTAGCATTTCTATGGTCAACAATGATTTGCCCCATTTCTAACCAAAGCCTAACACTGATACTGACACAGTAATTTAGTGTCTTTATTCTTGTTTCATTTTGCTATGGACACAGCTCATAGACAGGTAAAGTGTGTGTAACAGGAGGAGTGTGGTAACATAGAAACAAATCAACTAGGATGTAGAACTACACGCTGCACCTGCTGCTCTGCACACATTCTATCTATCTATCTATCTATCTATCTATCTATCTATCTATCTATCTATCTATCTTCTGTTTTTATATTGTTGCATTGTAACCTTTAGCCTTGATTTTCAATCGATCGCAGTAACTTTGCACATGTCTCGTGCTTACAGCCTAGTATAGATAAATAGGCTAAGTGTGCCTCTCGTGTCCCTGCATGAGGAGGAAATCCAGGGTACAGCGGTGCACACACAGATCGCACCGGGGGACAAGTGTTGCAGTATTAGAGCTCATCAGCATGATAATGTGGAAATACACATGCTTTGAGTGTGAGCCCTTTTGATCTGGCGTGGCGATAAAACCTTATCATCGAAGAACATCCACTTCCATTTTAGGATTTGACATTAATTCAATCCGTTTTTCCCCCTCCTTCTTTTTCTCTTTCTTTCTTACAGTCCGCTGCTCTTTCTTTCACTGGAGCCCTGGAGAAAGAGAGGTCGCACCTCGGAGAATCTCATTATATAGGAGCACAAGTGAAAAAGAAAAGATCCACTAATAAAGATGAATGAAAACTATAGCTGCACTATACTAGTAATAGTTGTATAGCTGTAATATAGCCATGTTAAAAAAAGACATCAGGCAGGTATACGCTGATAAAAATATATTGTTATAATGTTATAATAATAATAATTAATAATAATTTTATTTTCCACTATATTATTATAGCCCTTAGTTTATTATTATTTTTATTTTTATTAGTGTATTATATACATCAGTAATGCTAATAATAATAATAATAAGGGGTAATTTGTTTGTTTTGTATATATATATATATAATTACCTGTTATTTATTTAAACGTATAATTAAAATGCAGTCTTTCATTTTTTAAAATTAATTTAAAGTATTATTTCTTTGATATGTATTTATTTTAATCTTTTGTCTTCCTTCTATTTATTTCAAACAGTCACGTGACCCCGAAAAGCCACAGTTATTTTCCGCACTATAAGAGCACGTCACATTGATGCTCGCGTGTTTAGACGCGGCTTTAAAAGAGAGGGAGGGAGAAATCCAATGCAGGATCCTCAGCTCCCCCTGATTATAACCCATCCCGGGGTAATTTCTCACCGGTGCTGGCTAATCTTTGTTCTTTGTGAAGATAATAAATAGCCTAATCGTTATCAGCGAGCTGCTGGAGGTGTCGCGGAGAATGGGGCTGATCGGCCCCGGGAAATAGGCTCCAAAGTGCCGCAGAATAAATGCCATTTCTTATCTCCCTCCACCAGATTATCGCCGCCTTTTCAAACCCCGCAACACACGCATCTAATGCGGGGAATGCATCATGTGCTGGGAGCAGATCAGTGAGAGTGATTGATAGATTGATGGATAGATATGCGGTGGTGGAGGTGGGGGTGGAGGGATGGAGGGCAGCGTGGTGTTGGCTATTATTTACAAGTTTAATGTTCTGCATGTGCGAGGTCTTTATTCTGTGTATTTAGGCAGCATTATGCACACTCCCTCTTTTTCTCCCTGGTTTTTGAGGTTATCTGAAGGAGCCATCTGAGGTTCCGGTTCTTTGTTGGGATCTTATTTCTTTCATGTTGGATTTAACTGGATAAGAGTTAAACAGACTCAGCCCCTTCCACACAGAGATAGATGAGAATATATATATATATATCTGTTTTCATCTGCTGCAAATTTAGTCAGAAATGAGCCACGTGTGCTGATGTGACACAGCCTGGCTCCACAGGCCTGCTGAGATTTACTGGAGAAACTCAGGGTGTGGATAGGATTTTTTTTTTTCTTATTTTATTTTATTTTATCATCTTAAAATCCTAAAAAAAAAAAAAACTTAATATGGTTGTTGAGTTATCTTGATTAGTTCCGCTTGAGAGAACTGAGGGTAATCTGATTGGGGCCTGTAAGTGTTATTATGAGCTGCGTGCGATATAAGCTGAAGTTCCATATTCATGTGTCAAACATCTGTTTCATAGTTATAGATACATTATATATAACTTGTTAATAGTTTCGCTCAAACCCAAATTTAGAAACATAATAATAAAAATAACAATATTTACCGCTCTGTGAAAATAAAATCACTCTTTTTGCCAAGCGCAAAGCGTTCCACCCTTCTCATAAAGAATAAACTAATATAAAATAAAACCTTTTCCAAGAATAGGGAAAAGTTGTGCGGGAGTGTGCGTGTGTGTGTGTGTGTGTGTGTGTGTGTGTGTGTGTGTGTGTGTGTGTGTGTGTGTGTCGGGGGTGGGGGTGGGT